>CDFA01025272.1:33533-69379 GCA_000826305.1 Acanthamoeba healyi | reverse complement strand
AAGTTTGATCCCTCGGCGCCACCCAAGGAGACCGTCTCTGGCACTGCTCTCTATCTCGTGCGTCCCCTTTGCTCGCTCGCAGTTTGTTAGTGGCTTGCTGAGACGAAGCGTGGGCTGACCTTAGCCTTCACACCACAACAGTCTCCCGAGGTGATGGAGGGCGTGCCCTCAAGCGAGAAGTCGGACGTGTACGCTTTCGCCATTCTGCTGTGGGTACGTACACAGCACAACGACACTGAGATGGACTCCACCTCAGAGCTTATGCTCACCCCGACCAACAGGAGCTCTTCACGCGGCGCAAACCGTTCACAGAGTTTGAGTCGTCGATGGAAGTTTATCACGCTGTCGTCGGTACACACACACACACACGCACGCAACGCAACACATTCGTACACAACTCACGCGCCCGCTTGCATGTGCCGCTCGCACGCACAGGCGCCAACAAGAGACCGCCGCTCACATCGGACATACCCGACGCCGTTTCGGCTCTGCTGGAGGACTGCTGGCAACGAGACCGACTTAAGCGGTACCGCACTTGCCTTTCCTCTCACCCTCGTCTTGGCTAGTGCGTTGTCGCTCACAACTACGCCAACCAGACCATCGTTTGGCGAGATCCTGTTGCGATTGGACGACATCGTCGTCGACACCACCATCCCGGACGATACCGCCCGGACCTTCTGGAAGGAGCTGCGACCACAGGTACATGCCGGCGCGTCGTGCATTCACCCACGACCGTCAGTACCACCACGCAACGTAGATGAGTTAACACGTGAGGCCTGCAATGGTGTGTGTGTGTGTGTGATGCAATGCAGGACGGGATGTCGTACCCGTGGTCGGTGTCGTGGCGTCGGTTCATGGAGGCCTACCACCGCTACTCCAAGTCGAACCTGCCGCTGCAGCTCTACCTTCACTCGACCGAAGGCCGATGCGCGCGGCTCATTCTAGGTACTTTTCGTACACACTTGCGGCCGTACTGCCATCTAAACTTGGCTCGTGTTGAGATATCCCCGCCCACGCTGACACCCACGATGCGCTCTTCACGTCACACACAGCGGCCGCCACTGAGGACATGACGCGAAGCAAACGAGACAAGGAGTACAACGTCATGCTCGAGAGCTTTGGCCGATTCGTGCACCTCTTTGGTCCCTTCCGCAACACCATTCTCGCTGATGTACGTACACTCCGCCACGCGTGCGTGGCCCCGCCATCAGCCAATCGTGCTCGTTCCTAACGCGTCCCGTCTGCGCGCACGGGCTTCCAGTTTGAAGCGTTCTGCAAGCGCGGATGCTTCCACGGGCTGATTGAAGCCAAGGAGGCCGAGCGTCGGCTGGGCACCAAGAAGAAGAAGAAGGGATTCCTTCTGCGCATGTCCGCGCGCGACCCGACCTGCGTCACCATCAGCCGAAGGGTAACACTCACCGGCCCCGCCCTGTCACGAGTGCGACTTGGTTTGTGATGTGGCGCTGACGTTTGCGTGTCTGCAGTCGAGGGACGGGTTCAGACACATGCGCATGCAGAGGACGGCGCGCGGCTGGAACGTGCTCGTGGGCAAGGATCAGTGCTCCTTCTCTAGCCTCACCGAGTTCCTGGACTCGCCCCTCGCCCGAAAGTCTGGCAAGAGTGCGTGCTTGCTTCCCTCCACACACAGCGCACTGACCGCACGCACTCACCAGGCGCACACGCACACGAAACAGAGGGCCTGGGATTGAAGCGAGTGTGCGGGCGGGACTCTGAGTTTGCTGCGGTGCATCAGGAAGGCGCCAACGTGGATCCCTACTACGACGAGATCCCCTCCCTCGACGACCACGAGCCCGTCGACGAGTACGTCGGGTCACTGCATCACCACAGCAAGAGCAGCATCCGCCGATGACACCACGCCACGGCCCCACCCGTCTCGCGCTCACGCGTGTGTGAAGGCGCGATGGTATTGTGGTAATAGGCAACAGTCTCTGCGTTCGTTCCCTGTGTTGCGCTTCCTGCTCGTCTCTCGCGTTCACTCCCTCGGGCTGAACTTGACCCAGATGGTGTGCTCTGCGTGGCGCTCACTGTGTGAGGAACGAGCGCGACACACAGCACGCGCAGGCGGGCGAGCTGGAGCTCGTACCGGGGTTGGGCGTGCCGGTCTGCTTGCGGTAGTCGGCGTCGGACATGTCGCCCACGAGCTCAAAGTGACACGAACGAAGCACCAGCGAGAGCACCGTCTTGATCACCACGTTGGCGAACCGCTCTCCCTGCGTGCGCCACGCGTGAAGTGAGCCAGCTGCGGCCACCGCCACCGCCACCAGCCTGCGCGAGTGTGAGGACGGGGAGACGCGTACGAGGCACTTGTGAGGGCCGAAGCCGAACTGGACATAGTGTCGGTTCGAGACGAGGCTCTGCTTGCGCTCGGGATCGGCGAACCGCTCCGGGTCGTAGCGGCTCGGCTCGGGGTACACCTCGCTGTTGTGGTGCGACAGGAACGGCGAGCACGCCACCGTGCGGCCCTTGGGGATGATGAACTCGCGGCCGTCGGCAGCGGTGAAGGGGACGTCCTTCATCGCCATGCGCACGAGCATGAGCATGCCGTAGCGGCGCACAGATTCCTTCATGCAGGCGTCTGCAGAGAGAGAGAGAGAGAAGCGATCAGAGGCGAGGCAGCGAGGCTGACGAGGCAACAACAACAATGATCGACGAACCCAGGTACTCGAGCTTGCCGATGAAGTTGGGCGCCAGCTTCTTGGCGTCTTCGCCCATCTCTGCGGTCAGCAGCGTCTGCTCACGCAGAGCCTTGGCACTGTGCGCGCAACGCGACACGACATTCAAGATAAGCATTCGCTTGCAATAATGGGGACGAGCTGGGCGTGTGGAAGCGCGTACGCCAGCGACGGGTTGTTGGCCCACTCGGCGAGCGTCCACCCCGTGGTACCCGCTGCAGCCAGAGGATGTAAGACGTTGAGCGAGTGCGCAAGGCCACCGTACGCACGCACACAAGAGGGACGAGGCTCGTACCGGTGTTGGTGTGCGCGGCGAACATGATGCCCAGAACGTGCATGGCGAACGTGTGAACGGGGTGGTTGTGCCTCTCCGTCTTCCAGACCATGCCGATGTAGTCCGACGTGTCCTTTGACGTACGCGCCGAGGCGAGCGAGCGTGAGGCCAAGCGTCACCGGCAAGCAGTCGGTGAATCGGCTGTGCATGCAGCGCGGGTAAGTACCTCGTCCTCGGGGCGGCTATGAAGCACGGTGGAGATGATCTCGATGAGTCTCTCCCTCGCCTTGTCGTTGGCTCGCTTCGTCGCCGTCGGCAAGCTGGGAAACAGGATCGCGATGGTGTCCACGGCTGCATCGTCGCCATCGTCGTCGTGTCCGACATGTCAGACACGCGCGTCGCACACACGCACGCACACACTCAGGCGCACAAGACGCACGCACCAGATTGTTCGAGCTGGTAGTAGATGGCCGCGATCTCATCGGCGTGAGCGTTGTAGGCATCGTCGCCGAGCACGCAGCGAATGTTGATGCTCGTGATCAGCCGCGACACCGACTTGAACAGGTCCACCTTCTCCTTGCCGCACCTTGCGATCCCCCACCCGTCACACAGTGCCCCCGACGCAGAGCCTCATCAGCCACAGCTCACAGCGCGCAAGATCCGGCGCAAGCGCAAAGCTCAGGTACCATTCGTTGATGTGCTTCCGTGCCTCGTCGTTGATGAACGCGTTGTAGAGGCTGAGACGGTCGTACCTCATGAACCCCTGTGTGTGAAGGGAGAGACAGCTGTCAGCCACATGTGCGATCGTCATCGCCGTCATCATCAGCACAAACGTGACATGGCGGTCGTGTGCGTGCCTTGGTGATGTACGAGTTGGTCTTGGCGGTCCACTCGGGGTCCATGGTGAAGACGTCCGGGCCCAGCACGTTCTGGGCCACTGCCTGGACAGCGCTGTTGCAGCAACAGCGCAACAGCAACAACAAGAGCCATACATAGACCAGTGTCAGCGCCGCGTGTCATGACACGGCCAACGCTCCTTGCGACGCAACGTGTGGTGTGTCATGTCTTACCTGTGGAAATTGAGCGTGTCGTCGGTGGCGTCGAAGAAGAGCTTGTTGCCCTCGCGGCCGAGGATGAACGTCATCTTGGCCATCAGCAGGTCCAGCGTGAACGCTTGGCCATACTGTCATGCACGCACCACACACGTGCACACGTAAGCGAGCGTGAGACAGGCTGACGCCAGCTTGCAGTCGGGTGTCGGGCGCGCGTACCTGCTTCTCGAGGCGCTGGAGGAAGGTGCGCGGGGTGGACGAGAACTCAATCACTGGCCCCACGATCGGCAGGCCCGACTCCACGCGCGGCGGCTCCTTCTCGTGCGGCTGCGACACAGATGGATATTTAAATCTCAAAAAAATCGAAACAAACTTGAGCGGGTCCAAAATAAATCAAAAAAAAAAAAAAAACAAAGAGGTGGTGGAACTAAAGCTCGGCCATTTGCACATGTGATTGAATCGATTAAATCTCATCGAGGAAGAGATTTTTTAAAAAAATCTTAAACAAAATCTTAAACAAATTGGGGGGGGGCGTGGCGAGGTACCGCGTTGGTGAAGCGGCGCACAAGCAACAGGATCAAGAGACCAGCGGCCAGTGCCGCCAGCACCACAAACGCTCCCATGGTCTCGCAAGCAAGCAGAGAAGAAGATAACACTAACTTGAAGCGACACAGACCAGGCCATGGTGTGGTATCTAACTTTTTAGCTCCGCTGATTGGACGATAATTACACACTGCGCCAACCAATCAGCGCTCGCACTCGGACCACCTACCCAATAGCACACACGACTACGCGTAGCTTGCATGGTAGTATGATGGTGATGTATTCCTGGTGCAATGTACAATATAGGCTCTCGAGGGGGTGTGCGGTGTGGAGGGGCCTCACAGCACTTGTGAGTTGCAGTAGAGGTTGTTGTCAAAATTGACCGCTCGCTCCAGCTCGACGTGGGCGCGGTTCTGGCGACGGCGGTAGAGGAGGCCGATGACGATCACCGTCACCACCACGACCACCGCCACGGGTATGCCGACTGCCGCGCCGATCAGCAGCGGATCAGGGCCGCCGCCGCCGCTTCCCTCGGTCCGGGCCGAGCGGTCGACCAGCGTGCCCATGCCGATGCTGGGGTCGTACGACAGCGTGGACTGGAACGAGGGCATGACGAGCTCCAACATGAACCTCGCCGGTGTGGCGCCAGATGCCTGTTGCAGGCTGATCGAGTGCGTGACGGGCGCGAGGTCGTCGGGCGTGTCGCCGTCCACCAGCGCCAGATCAAACACCTCGAGTCGCGCCACGACTGTGCCCGAGGGCCGGTTGAGCGTGAGCACGTAGGTGGTGATGTGCCTGCGCGGCGTGTTGGCCCAGCGCTCGACCGCCCTGCCCGTGTCGAAGCCCTGCGTGCCTCCGGCGGCGCCGCCAAAGCTCTGGAACAGGCTCTCGAGGCTGTAGCGCAGCGTCACGGGACCTCCGCTGCCGGCGGCTGCCGTGGAGGCCAGCCTGACCGACCACTTGACCGAGCCGGGGCTGATGTCGTAGGCCAGACCGGCGAACGAATCGGACGTCGGGTCCTGATGGAAGACGAACAGCTGGCGGACCGTGGTGTCGTCGCCAGCCCGCGCAGTGAACTCGTACTGTGCTGGCCCGTCGCCGTCTTGGCTGACGTAGCGCGAGAGCCCTACGCACACGCACACACGGAGAAGGAGAAGAAGATCAGGTCACGTACAGGCCTGGGCGCAGAGCTGTGCCGTCTCTGAGATCTTACCTGCAAGCGACGAGGACGGGAACACGGCGCCGCCGACCGACATCTCAGCGAACTGAATGTTCATGTTCATCGTGCCGTCCGATGAGCCCGAGCCTGAGTTGGAGACGTGAGGCAGAGGTGAGCACCTGATGAGCGGCGTGTGAGAATGTGTGTGCGTACCCTCACTATCGACGAGTGTCAGTAGGTTGATGACCACGTCGTCTTCGGCCACGTCAAAGGAGACGACGGGGAGAGCAGCGAATCGGATCGGCGACGCCGAAGGCGACGAGGAGACAAAGGCCGAAGGCGTCGAGGAAGGCGTGCTGGGAGCGGAGGGCGTGGTCGTGATAGAGGGCGTCGCCGACGCCGTCCGGGAAGGCGTCGGAGAAGGAGTACCGGAAGCGGAAGGCGAACCCGTGATTGAAGACGACGCTGACGCCGTCCCAGATGGTGACGCCGAAGACGAGGGCGACTTGGAGTGCGTGGGAGAAGCCGTGAGCGACGCCGACACTGAAGGCGACGAGGTCGACGACGGGGATGAACTTCGCGTGGTGGACGGCGTGACAGACGGACTCACGTGCGTGGTGGGCGTAGGGGTCGCCTGGCTCGTGGCCGAGCCGCTGGGGCTGGGCGTTGTCGTGGGCGATCTGGTCTGAGACGGCGTCGACGTGGGAGAGATGGTCACAGTGCTTGATGGCGACGGCGTCGAGGTCGGCAAGTTCGAGGGTGATCTCGTGGGTGAGAGCGTCACAGAGCTCGAGGGCGAACCGGTGGACGTCGGCGATGGAGAGGTGGTCGCATTGCTTGATGGCGACGGCGTCGCGGTCGGCGAGTTTGAGGGCGATCTCGTGGGCGAGACTGTCACAGAGCTCGAGGGCGAGCCCGTGGACGTCGGGGTCACGGTCAGCGAGTTGGAGGGCGATCTGGTGGGCGAGAGCGTCGCGGAGCTCGACGGCGAACCCGTGGACGACGGCGTGGTTGTTGCATTGCTTGATGGCGAAGGCGTCGAGGATGGTGAGTTCGAGGGCGATCTTGTGGGCGAGAGTGTCGCAGAGCTCGAGGGCGAGCTCGTGGACGTCGGCGACGGAGAGGTGGTTGCATTGCTGGATGGCGACGGCGTCACGGTTGGCGAGTTTGAGGGCGATTTGGTGGGAGAGTTCGTCGCAGACCTCGAGGGCGTCGAGCTGGGCGACGCACTGGGCGACGGGGTAGGATTCGACGTTGTGCTAGGTGAAGGCGTTCTTGTGGGCGTCACACTGGAGGAGCTAGTAGGCGTCGGCGTGGGCGAGCTAGTGGCCGGTGAGCTGGCCGATGCGCTGGGCGACATAGTAGCCGAGGGCGAGGGCGAGGGCGTGGCACTGGGGGAAGGCGTCCTGGTGGGCGATTTGGTGGGCGAGTTGGAAGGCGAGGCAGATGGAGTGCGCGTAGGAGACACGGTGGGCGTCGACGAGGGCGTGGCGCTCGGGGAAGGCGTCCAGGATGTCGTCGCACTGGGCGAATTGGAAGGCGACCTGGTGGGCGAGTTGGTAGGCGACTTGGTGGGCGTCGGAGAGTTGCCCGGTGAGAGCGACGGCGTCCTCGACGAGGTGGGCGAGTTGGAGGGTGTGCGGGAAGGCGAGGGGATGACGCAGGTCACCGACGTCACGCTGATATCAGCGGCCACCTCAGAATTCCAGGTGTACCCAAAGTCGATATAAGTGAAGGCGGGGATGCCAGTGGGCTCGACCAACTGGTACACTGTGGTGAGCCAGTAGGGCAGGCGCATCACTGGCGCGGCGGTAGTGTTCATGTTCCACACGTTCCACGAGACCTGATCTCCTTGCCAGCTGAATTCGCCGGGGAAGGTGAGCTCCACCTCCAAGACTTTCAGTGACGAGGCCGTGAGCCTCACCCTCCACTCCTGCGGCACCCCCGAGAAGGTGACCTGGGTCTGCTGCAGCTGCACTGTGCAGTTTCTGCTGATCTCGCTGCTGGTCTCGGCGCTCCTGGCGATGATCTAGCCACCACCAGGATTCTCCCCCTCGCTGAGGTGCGGGGCTCTGCGCGCTGCGAACCACCAAACGAGCGTTAGACGAGACCGAGGCTGGTCTAGCGACGCACGTAGAAGGTGGAGCATGATCCCAAGGAGGATGACGTACTTGATTTGATCTTGGCCTGGGTCAGCGGTAGCAGGCAGAAGACGCTAACTAGAACGAGCAGCGCCAGGGCATCAGCCCTCCAGAGCCCGGGCGTGGATGGGCAGAGCTCATCGACAAACAGGCGGGCCAAACAGCCCCTTCTCATCTCTCCTCTCCTCTCCTCCTCTCCTCTGTTTCTTTTGTTCTCTCCTCGACTCGACCGGACAAGCCCACGGCCCCAAGGAGTTGCTGGCGTCGACATCAATTGTCAATCGCATATTTGAAAAATACCTGTTCACGTGTAACCAAAGCACACAATCCATGGACCCCCATGATATGTATCACTGTTGCACCATATGCACATCACGCATGGGGGAAGAGGCTCTGATCAAGAGTACACATCCAGGTTCACCACAGCCCAGGCACTGGCAAAAAAAAATCGACGTTACTAAAAAATGTTTGGTCGACAACGGCAGGATTTGAACCTGCGCGGGGAGACCCCAGTAGATTTCGAGTCTACCGCCTTAACCACTCGGCCACTTTGTCCTCCGTGCTCATTTCGATATTCTTTGTGATCTAATAGTAATATTTCGTTGCTACCAAGGGAGAATGCAGCTCATGAAGGCACGGAGGAGCGCAAACAGCGTTGGTTGCTTGTTGTTGCTACAACTAGAGATCTAGGCAAGTGAGAGTGAGACATCAGGATGCGGCGGAGTAGGCGCTGGTATGGTCGTCGTCTTGGTGCGCCGCCGGCAGGTAGTGGCACTTGAAGATGTGCTTGCTCACCTTGTCCGGATTGTCCTTGACGTACCGCAGTGCATCAAACTGCAATCGCGCGTACATCGTGCACGATCCACCGTATGAGCGCGCATGCGTGCGTGGTCGGTGCGTGCGCTGATGGTGTGCTGTGTGGCGAGGGGGTGCGCGTACGTTATCGGCAAAGATGTGAGAGAGATCTAGAGTACACGAACGCGCTTTCCGCACGTAGCTGGGATCGGCCCGCTTGGGCTCGACGGCGCCCTCCTCGACCAGCTGCTCCAGGCTCACGGTGGCGGTCTGGATCATGAACTTGTCTCTGCACTCCTTGATCTGCTCCAGCGTCTCCTTGGCGAGCTGGCGAGCTACAACTTGACCGAGCGATCATCATACCCCCGTTACATGCACGTCGTCGTGTGCGCGTGAGTCACGCTCGCCATCTCCACACTGACAACAGCAAGAGGCACGGCGACGTACTGGCGACCCGCAAGACCTGTCTGGGCAGTAGTATCCCGTGGGTGGGCTTGACCACGTAGTCCTTTGGCTTGGTCACCTGCAGCCGGCAAGCGACAGCGCAATGAGTCGTGCGCGATGGCACAGGGGGCAGAGCCTGTACGATACCATGACGCGAAAGAAGATGACAGAGGATCGAGTGCTGTTGCGCATGTACAGCTGCGTGTGCACCAGCTGGACGGGCGTGGGGAAGTGGAGGCCGCTTGCGGGCGTGGGATGGAAGTCGAGGCGCGGGTGTCGACCGAGGGCCCGCCTGAAGAACTGCTTCCACGTCTCTGTCGAGTCCTTTTCTCGTTTGAGCGCCGCCTGCTGCGACAGCTGAGCAGCGCACAGCGCCGCGTCACCCACAAAGTCAGCCCACGAGCTGCAATCAGCGACCACAGCGCACGCACACGCACACAGCACGCACGCACGCGCTAGCGCACCTCTTCTCGAGGAGAGCCGGGGCAGAAGGTGAAGAACTTGTGTGCGAGGCGCTTCCATAGGTAGTCCCCGTGCATATCCGTGATCAGCTTCCACGTCTTGCACACCTGTATGTCGCCGCCGCCGCCGCCACACACACACACATTCGAGGTCAGCTCCTGGTCAACTCTCTCTCTCTCTCTCCCTTCTTCTTGGAGCACGACAACGACTGAGGGAAGAGGGGAGGGTCACTACTACGTGCCTCGGAGACGGTGGCGAGCGAGCACTCATCGAGGTGGGAGAAGATGAGGACGATGAGTTCGGGCGAGAAGAGGGAGAAGACGGATTCCTCATCCGCGCGCAGCGTCTGGACGATGCACCACTCCTGACCAAGGGACGCCCCTTTCCGTGTGAGTGTACGCCCTTAACACCCACACGCACGCACACGCACGCACGCACAGGAGCAGGGGGGGGGGAGTGTGAGAAAGTTTAGTTCGAAGTACACCTTGAACCTGGAAACGAGATCCTTCCCGCCCTCGCTCCGTAGGAATTGCATGAAGTAGCGCCTCTCCCTCTGCAGGTCCTCGAGCTCTCGCTGCAGGCTGTGCTGGTGGCGCTGCTGCTCCCGATCGTCCCCCTCCTCCTTCGCCTCCATCAGATCAGGCTGCGCTTTAAAATCGTTTAAAATTAATTTCCCGTAACATTTCCATTTTAATTTCCTGCAAAATATCCGTATCGATTTCTTTAATTATTTCCCAAACAAAAACTTGAAAGAAAAGACGGACACATGTCACATACTTGCGAGGGCAAGCGATTTACTTCTTACTCCCTTGGCCTGAACCTGATGATGATGGTGATGGTGTTGTGTGCGTGCGTGCGTGTATGTACTACTCATATGTTATGAGATGGGTGCGTGATTGATGCTAGACGACGATGCTCGATGGGGGGACTCAGTCAAAGGAGAGACGCGGGCGCTTGGGTGGAGATCCGCTAGAGGTCTTCTTGGGCGTCGTGGCCCCGTTGAGCTGGAGCGTCGTCAGAGCGGGCCGCGAGTGCTTGGTGCCCGCCGTCTGTGTGCCGCTGGCCGCCGCCTTCTTGTTGCCCATCGCAAACGGCGTTCCGACTCTGCGCGTACGCACACACGCACGGCGTCAGCAGAGATGATCACAGACGACCGCTTTCAAGTTGTCCTCAACGTGATGTCTCAAACGCGGGAATAGAGGAAGGTGGGTACCGTGGTGTGAGGGTTGGTCTGCCGGAAGAGGCGGGAGTGGCGCCCGATCGCGCTGGTGTGAACGGCTTCTTCATCGCCGTGGCGCCACGGCCGGGCGTCGTTCCATGGCTGAATGTGGCTGTTTGTGTGTGTGTGTGAGAGAGAGTAAGCTGCGTGCGTCGGTGTGCCAAGTCTGCAAGCATGCATGCACGTACAGTTCAGATCGACCTTGGCGGCAGCTCGTGGAGTGCGAGGAGGAGCGAGCTTGCTCGGCGTCGAGGGCTGGATCATGGACTGGTTGCTAGCCAGGTCTTTGACGAAACGACAGTCACGACGAAGGGTCAGAACAAGGGTTGCAGAGCAAGCGTCCACGGACGAACAAAGAGGCCTTGGTGGACGTACCGCGAGCATCACGCTCGCCGAGGGGCTTCCTCTTCTTGATCTTGCTCACGCTGGTCTCGAGCTGCAGCTGCAGCATCTCCAAGTACGACGTGCCTTCGTACAGGAAGACCTTGCCCGACTCGCTCTCCCAGTCGCCCAGGCGTCGCACAATGTCCGCCTCGATCTGTGGGAGCTTCTTGTCGAGCAGCTTCCTCATCTTCTCCTCCCTTAGGAGCCTGCCCGGATCCCGTTCCTTGGACAGCAGTCGCTTCGGGTCCGACGTCTCTCTCTCGAAGCTGGTCTTCTCCTTGAGGATCTTCTCACGGTCTCGAATGAGCCGGAGGATCGGATCTGCATGCAGCAGATTGGCATCAGGTCAGAGGGCGTCACTCGCCTCTGGCTTCCTGCACGGGCGAGAGCCGTACCGAGAGTGGCCAGCAGTTGTTCATTCTTTTCGATCTCTTCTTGGTGTGCGATCAGGAGGGCCTCGGTGAAGGCGTCAGAGGCGTAGGCTGTGAAATTAATCTGCAAAGGCGCGCGAGGGGACCAATGTGGAGTCCTCAATCAATCAACAAACGTGCAGGCATAATACGTGGCGTGGGTTAGATTGCGCACCCTCTCTTCCTTGGAGACGTGCAATCTGTCCCACTGCTGGAGCAGCGTGACTCGCGCCTCTTCGATCAGCATCTTGAGCGAGTCCCGATAGAGCAGCTCTAGCCGCTCAAGTTCTTTCTCGCACTGCGAACAACCAAGAGAGAGCGCATGAGGCAACACGCATGAGGCGGAGGTGAGCTCATTGCAAGTAGTGACCCAGCCACAGCCAACGCAATGAACGTACGCTCTTTACGGCGCTGGGACCCAGCGTTTGCGTCGATCGCTCAAAGAACTCTTCACGTTCGTCAGTGGGAACCTGGAGCTTGTCCCACAGCTTGTTGATCTTTGTGCCGTACTCCCTGATCTTGGATTCCCGCCTCTCCTTCTCGATCAGGAGCTTCGCCAGGCTGCAGCAACCACAACAACACGATCGATGAGAGTCCATCACCACACGCCATCAAACTGTCAGCAACGCTGCTGTCGCTGTACGTACCGTGCGTCGAGGGTCATCATCACTTCGTTTGAGTGGCCGATGTTGCCCGCGAGGACGGCTTCATCAAAGTCGTCTGATGGCGACGCCTCGAGCAGGTTCCACAAGTCGATCAGCTTGACCACCAGCGCGTTGACCTTGTCCACTCGCTCCCTCTGATGCAGGCCAGCGAGCAGGTGTGCGCGTGAGTGAGTCACAAACCGGACACAAGGAAGCACGATGCAAGAAGCGAGAGAGGTGCTCACCCTGAGCTCTTGTGCTTCGGCGATCAGGCGCTCGTAGTCAGCGATCCGCTCCAGGGTCAGCACGTCGCCGCGAAGCTTGGCGTACTCGCCCAGCTCCGAGTCTTCGCCGGGCGCTATGCCCAGATCTTCCCACAGGGTGTGCAACGCGTCGTGCAGCTCTTCGATCGTGTGAGCTCGCGCTTCCACTTTCTGCACGTTAAAGAGAACAACGAGCGCGTGTGTGTGTGCGATCACGTGATGGTCTTGACGTCAATCTCGGGAGACCGATTTTTGTCGGCTGGGCCGAGATTTGATGGAATTCGAGTAGCGCGACGTACCTCTCGCAGAGATCGAATGTGGCCCTGAAGCTGGGCAAGCAGCGTTCGCAGGGGGAGCTCGGCAAGCTCCTCGGCCTGAATCAGAAAGAAAATAAGAGGGTGCAAATGGGCATGTGTGCAAATGGAACACATTTCTCGCTACGTACCAGTTCGACCTCGCCATCGTCGAGCTGAGAGGCGAGTTTCTTGATCTGTTCGATGCTGAGCGCTACGTCGTGCGTCATCTGTACCTTTTCCTCCCTGAGCTGCTCGACCTTGGTCGTGCACACGTGTGTAATGGACCCGATGAAGTCCTTCACCGCCCGCTCCTGATCCTCCTCCGAGTACCCAATGTCGGCCCACATGGACTGAAAGTCCTTCAATGCGCCCTCGATCACGTCGTATAGCTCCATCCTCCCAGCCTGCCTCTTGCCTCTCGCCTCTACGCCTTACGGTCAATCAATCTCGATCTCTCCCGCGTCTTGACAAGAGAAGCCGCCAATCTGCGCAACGGCCTGCGTTTTTGGCGCCAAAACTGCCGCGAGGTGTTTCCCGCGCTTTCCAAATACAAAAGAATTCGAAGAATGATGAGAAACAATAAATTCATAAAATACAAGAAGCTGAGGAATGAGAGAGCTGGGGTGAAGAAGAGGGTAGAGTGTAGTATGGGCCAGTGAGTGTTCTGGTGACAGAAGAGAGAGGGAGGGAGGAGAAGGAAGAAGAGATGGAAGGAAGAGGACCATCAGAAAGTCCTCACGAGCGCTTCCTTCTGTTTCTTCTCCTTCTTCTCCTTCTTGGGCTTTTTCTCCTTCTTCTCCTTCTTGTCCTTCTTCTTGGTCTTGGCGTCGTCCGACGATATCTCCTTCTCCTTCCCATTCCTCGCGGGCTGCGTCCGCGCGTCGTCCTCAGACGACTCTGCTCCGTTGGTGTGCTCGTCCTTGACCTGGCGCAGGATGGTGGAGGAGAACTCCTTGTACGACTCCTCGCCCTCTTCCTCCTCCTCTTCGGTCTGGCCCTTGTCGTGCACGCCCGGCAGGACCACCTGCGTGCGTTCCATGTGTGCGCACACACGACGAGGATTTGATGAGCACGCATGATTGATGATGATTGTGGATTGAAGAAGAAGAAGAAGAAGACGGTTGTGGTGAAGGTGGTGGTACCTTGAAGAGGTCGGTGTACTGGCTGCCACCGCAGGCGGCCTTGAGGTCGAGCGGTTCCCGGAGAGAACTGACGAGCATGGAGAGGTTGAGGAAGAACTTCTTGTTCTCGAGCGTGAAGCCCTTGCCGGGAACGAACTGCATACGCGAATGCAGCACCTTGCCTGTAACACACACATGCATGCACGCACGCACGCACGCACGGTCAACAGCTGCAACAACAGGCCACCGACATTGATGCAGCAGCAGCCGTTGGGGATGGGGGAATGGAGAAAGGGATGGCGCACCAGGCTTGAGGACTCGCGAGATGGTGTAGGAGCCGGGCGTCGTCAAGCTGAAGCGCACGAGGAACGTGCCGGCGGGCATGTTCGACAATCGCCGCTTGGCTTCGTCAGAGTCGATCGGCCCGTGGAACCACCTGAACCGCACACGCACACACACGCTCGTTCAGCCACCCACGCCCGTTCCACAGGCGTCACGCCTGAACAGGGAGGAGCTAGCGAGGAGAGAAGCTGGAAGGTGTGTGGTACGGATAGCGCAGCATGGCTCGGATGGTGCTGAGTATGGAGTCGTCGCGCTTGAGCGGGCCGAACCACTTGAGCATGTCTCCGAACCAGTTGATCTCCACCGTGAACTCGTCTCCCTCCTGACGCGCCACCACAGACTTGAGGCATCGATAGGCGATGACGGCCTCGACGTCCTCCTCGGTGAGCGGGTCGGTGAGTTCCTCCTCGATGGCGCTGCCCGAGCGTGACGCCTTCTTATCCTCGCGTTCGCCACGGGGCGACTTGGACTTGATCGCTGGAATCGAGCGACTGCCGTAGAGAGAGTTCCCACCTCGGCCGGTGGCCTTGAGGTGGAGCGTGTTGAGCATCTTGTAGATAGAGCCCGACATTGAACGGTTCCCCAGGTGCGATAGACCAAGGAAGGCATAGAACGCATTGACAAACGATTCCCTGGGGAGAGAGAGAGAGAAATGAGCCCAGTGCGATCATGTGAGGGCCTCAAAAACAAGAGAGCGAGGTGGGGGAGACGAGGACAACATACCAGGGAACGCGATAGAGGGACAGGAAGTTGGCCGCCCAGAACTTGCGGCCCTGCTTGTCTTCGATCGCGCACTGGACGATCACCTCGAGCATTTTCTTCAGGACAACACGCGTGGAGGGAAGTTTGGCCGATGAGTAACTGTGCGGCCCACAGTACGATACAAGGGGGCAAGCAAGCGTGTACATACCTCGGCAACCTCACCGAAGTTTGGCCGCCTGGCGGGGTCCTGGTGCCAGCAGGCCTGCATGACCTTCCGTAGCTTTGACGGACAGTCCTTGGGCATCTGCGGCCGTGCGCCCATCTCAGCGACTGCCTTGACGAACTCGTCGTAGTGTCTATGCACGAGCAGCGACAAGAGAGAGGAGGAGCGTTAGCTCGTCCGCTGCAGATGAGAACAGTGACGACAGCGCGGATGACGCACTTGTATTCCTGGAACGGATCTTCCCTCATCACGATTTCCCACATACAAACGCCGAAGGCATACACGTCTGTGGACGCGCGAGGGCACACGCGTGAGTCGAGCGCTTGCGCAAGCGAGGAGCACAGAGAAGAAAGGGCTGTACCTGCTTTCTCGTTGAACGGCTTTCCCAGCATCACCTCTGGGGCCATGTAAAGCGGAGTGCCCACTGCGCCCTTCTTCGAGTCTCGCAGGTGATGCACATGTCGTGGTTTAAGCTGTGCGAGACCTGGCGACAGAAGAGATAAGAAACTGAAGGGGAGCGCACGAACGTGCACAAAGACCAGAGAGAGAGATCAATGCATACCAAAGTCTGACACCTTGATCTCATACCAGTTGCCCCTCTTCCTATACAGTACATTCCCGAGCTTCAAATCTCTGCAGGAGAGCAAGCATCGAGCGATTAGCAACGCCTCTCTTTCTCTCTCTTGAGTGACCGCCAAGGGTCAAATGCGGAGGCCAAACCTGTGAATGATGGCCGGCTTTGTGTTGTGCAGCCAGTTCATGCCCAGTGCTATGTCCCTCACCATGCACATGCGTCTGTGTTGGCCACACACACACACACACACATCGCATGATCAGCGCACGGACATCTGGCCAAACGCGGGGCAAGGGGCAGAAACTCGCGTACGTGAAGAGGCTGAGCGGTTTGTCAGTGTCGTGGATCAGGCCCTCGAGGTCACCGTCGAGTTTCTGAAGGTCGAACGGACAGAGGAACCGTTTGTGAGCGACAGACAGACTTGCATGGAGACAGACACGTGGGAGTGCACAATGCACAGGTACCTCGGTGACGATCCTGAAGTCGCCCTTTCGCATGCAGGCGCCCAGCAACTGCACTATGTTGGGGTGCGGGCACGTCCTAACCACACACGGCCAGGTGCAAGGTGGCCCACGTCAGAACAGAGCGCCAAGAGAGAGGAAGGAACAGTGGAGGGCATGGGGGGCGTACCGCCATATTTCAACCTCCTCGACCAGCGCGGCGAGATCGTCGTCATCAATGTCCTGCCTCTTGGGGACCTTGATCGCCACATCGCTTCCGTACACGGTGCCGCTGTAGACCTTTCCGAAACTGTGATGTGGCGGGCCACGAGAGCAAAATCGATTTCACGAAAATTTGAGAATAACGCGGAAATGGCTGGAGGGGGAGTCGCTACGCGCAGCGAAAAGAAGCAAGTTTTTGTTCGAACCTTCCAGAGCCCAGCTCCTGGCGGAGGGTGATGTCCTTTGGATCGATATCGAACGACATTGCAGTAGCGATAAATTTATAAGCAAATTATATAAAATCCAAAAGGCCGGGGGGCGACGGGGCGAGAGACTCTGAGACGAGATTCGAGCCTTAAATTCGTCTCCTCCTTTTCCTCTCCTCTACGTGCTCTTGTTTGCCGTTTCTCGGTGTGAGGCGAGCCAGGAATCCTTCTTCTCTCTTCGCCTAGAACGAGGACGGCGCTACGCGACCGCCGGTGCGATGTCGTACAGCGCGACACGGGCCCGGAATGTGGTCGAATATTTCGCATTCCATTTAAGACCCGAAACATTCCGCATTCTTTGCATTCTATTAATTGCCTATTGGTGGAAAATACAACAAGAGCTTTTAGCTCCGACCAACACCCGCTCGCGCAAGAGCTCAGGCCCAGTCCTTCATGAGATCCTCCATGAGGGCGGATCGGGTCATCTCCAGCTTCCTGGCGAACACGGGCGCGTGCAACGCCGCGCGCTGCCCATTGACCACTGTGTGTGCGTGCGTGCGATGAGGGTGAGAGCCAGTTAGGGAAGATGAGATCAGTGATCAATGAGAGAGAGGAGGTGCGCTCGTACGTTTGGTGAGGAGAAAATCGATGAACTTGTCGTCGAGCGCAAAATGGTAGCCTCGGGGAATGGTGGCGCCATACGGTCGCACGCCCTCTCGTGACGCAAACTCGACCCTGAAGAGAGAGAGAGAGAGATGCTGAGCATCGGTCGAGCAGCCGACGGGCTTGCGTGTGTACGCATGGGCCTTGGGTTGCATACCTCACTCGCGGAGCGGAGCCGGGGCCATCGGAAGGGATGACCTCGTCGGTCACCTCGTCGCGATCGACCGACACGACCGCGTAGATGTCTGTGGAGCCCAGAGTGGTGAGGCGTGACAAGAGAGAACGGAGCTACCAACAGGGACAGGGGCGTACGGTTGAACTTGGTCTTGATCATCGACGGAGTGAAGGTGCCGCCGTTGAGGAAGACGATCACGACGATGTCGTTGCCTAGATGTCGCTTGCGCTCGACCTTTACGAACGAACAAGAGATAAGCACGCGCGGACGATCTGGGGAGTGCGTGTGTATGCGAGAGAGAGAGAGAGAGAGACTCGCGTACGTGCTGAGTGTCATCGGGGTAGAAGGGGAGCAGAGGGGCGACGTGGAACATGATCTCCAAGTCCCTGAACTTGCGGAACACCGACTGCGTGCCGGTCGAGTCTCCTGCACACCCCGAAGAGCGTGAGTGTGTGCGTGAAGAGAAACGCGGGGAAGAGATGCGATGTCGTACGCTTGACATCGAGCCCGCCGGCATACTGAGCCCAGCCCTTGAGCGTGACCCTGTCGCCCAGCAGATGCAAGAATTGCTCAAACTCGGCGCTAGTATCCACTGCACGATCGAATCCAACACAACACAACACACAATGTGATCAGCCGCGGGCGATCACGCGTGCGTGCGTGCGCGCTCCAACTCAAGCGTATGCGTGTTTGGCTCTAGAAGCTTACTGTTTGCGAACATCTCGTTCTCGCTCTGGCCCTCCGTGCCATAGAGCACGCCGAACTTGTACTCGTCGTGGTCCAGGAACGCCTTCTCCAGCTTCACCATGTCGTCCTGTATGTACACGGTATCAGTTCCTGCGTGTGCGTGTGCGGTCGTGTTGTGCCACAAATGCAGCATCAGCCCGTAGTGAACGTACTGGGAAGGAGGACGACTTGACGGGCTTGAACTTGAGGTCGTGGAGTTCGGGACATATGCCCTGCGAGCCACACGCGATCTGGATGGCGCGGTGCTTCTCGGTCTTGCTCGTACCGCTGCGGATGAAGAACTGCTGAGCGCCCTTCTTGGTCTGGAGGAGCACGCGCCAGGTCAGCGGCGATCCGTTGCCCTGCTTGCCGGGCTTGCCGCCCTGGCTGGAGAATATCTCCGATTTGGTCTTCCATCCGCCCAGCTTGAAGGCGTCCTTGCTCAGGTGCGACAACAGACCTGAGGACGACGACGAAGATGATGACGACGACGCTGATGACGAGCTAGGTGGGTCCTCCTTGGTGATAGTGTCCTTGGAGGCTTCCGCCTTGATGCTCGGGATGCTCGACTTGCGTGGCCTGCGGTGTACCACCAAGTCAGCGCCCAAAGCAACGAGCGAGCGGCTGGGGATCGGCGTACATGAGAATGGCCGAGCGCCGCTTTGCCTGCTTGGAGAGACCGCTGGTGGAGGTCGAGGCAGCCGCGGCATCGCCGTCGGCGAGGCTGTTCAGCGACGAGGGCGAGTTCTCGCGCGATAGCACTGGGCTCGAGGACGGTGACTCGACCCAACCTCCAGCGTGCGTATCTGATGACATGGAAGAAGAAGGGGACATCACCGCCAAGTGGTGAGAATTGGCGCGTTTGACACTCTGAAGGACAGAACTAAACTGTAACGCACCTCGACGAAGAAGCCGGGCGGACCCGCGCGTGGATCTGCCTTCGATCGAAATGAGGATGGGACCGAGGCGCTCGTGCCTGGTCCAATAGTTCTCGTGCTCTGTACGCACGCACACGCGATCAGAGGGCATCGGTCTTCAACTGCGAAGTAGCTGAGCAGTTGACCGCTGTACGCACCTCGCTGGTAGAAGAACTTCTTGTAGTAGGGTACGAGCTCGTGATCGTTCTCAAAGGCCATGTACGCTCCGGGCACAAAGTCCTGCACACGCGATCACGATCAGCCATACGACGCGCTATGCGCGTAACTGAACCTGCGTGTGCATGTGAGCCGTCTGTACCCGCCTGGATCCTCGCTCGACGTGCCACAGGCTGTCCGTGGGAAGCAGCTGCACATTGTGGATGAGCGACTTGCGCTCCGACTCCTCATCGGACTCTGAATCGAGGTCTTGATCGCCGCTGGCGTTCTCCGCCACGTCCTCGTCCTCGAGCTTGAACGTCGGCGAGCGCTTGAGCCCGCTGCCTCGCGGCGAGAGGGCCTTGATCGCGGCGGCGTCGATGCCGGCCTCGTCTCCCCACTCCTTAATGTAGCCCTGTTCCACGAGCACCTTGTAGCTGGGCCGCCGCACCAGCATGCGGTCGAGCTTCTCCGAGTTGTGCTTCATCAGGTGCGGCCTAAGGCTGTCCGTGGTGCTGGACTTCTTCGACGGCGCGGCGCCGGTGGCCATCGTCCCGATCGAGGCGCCCGCCTCGCGGTCGCGCTTGGCCGCGGCGATGACGTCCTCGCTGATCGTCTCGCTCTTGTCCTTTGCCGCCGACCCGCCGCCGCCCTTGAGCCCGCGCACCTTGTCCCATTTGGACTTCTTCTTCTCCTTCTTCTCCTTGGCCGATTTGGTGTCGCCGCTCTTGGTTTGGCTTCCCGACGCCGACGACGCCAACGAAGACGTCGGGGACGCCTCCTTGTCCTTCTTGCTCTTGACGGCTCCGCCATCGGCGGCAGCGGCGCCGGCCGAGGGAGGCTCAACCTTGGAGCCACCGGTGATGAGCGACTTGAGGGATTCGCTCATAGACGCGGCGCGGACGTGCCCTCGCTTTCGGGTGTGGGCCTGCATGCGCGCCTCGCCCTTGGAGTCGATCTTGCTGCCGCCCTTGGCTTTGGGCGAGGTCGTGGCCGATGCATCGGCCGGCTCGGACGTTGACACGTCGGCGGCCACCACCACGCGGCCGCTCTTCCTGAGTGTCTCCTTTCCGCTGGCGACGGCCTGCACGTCCACTTGGTCACTGTGGATCGAGGGCTGAGGCTTGACCTCTACGCCGACCTCTGCCAGATCGGTCGACGCGGCTTCCGCGACAGCGTCGGCGGGCTTGCTCGGCTTGCCCTCCTCGTTGACGTCCTTCTCCGGTTGGCCGAAGACACAGTCCTCCTCGGGCAGCTGTAGCTGTGGCTGCTGCTGCGGTTGCGGCTCTGGCGTCTGTTCTGGCGCACCAGGTTCGTCGCGCGGTGTGGTAGATTCTTTGCTCGATGTGGCGGGAAGGACATCAGGCTGGACTTTCTCGTCATCGGCCGCTCCATCCACGACACCGTCAACTTCGGCCGCTGGCTGCTCGTGAGCAGCAGCAGCAACGGGCTCGTGAGTAGTAGCAGCAGCAGCAGCAACGGCGTCTTCTTCTATTGGTGCGGTGTTGGTGTCGGGCGTGCTCGTGGGCTTTAGGTCGGATGACGAGCTGGCGCCATCCACCAATGTGTCTGCGTCGCGTCCGCTGGGCGTTCGTTGCGGCTCGGCCTGCTGTGCATCACCACCGCCACCACAAAGACCGAGTGAGTGAGAAGCAAGCTGGTGCAGATGGACGAGTGTAGCAGCGTGCAGCGGATGTTGCGCGGTTGATCACTTGAGAGATAAGGTACCTTGACACCGTGCGACGCGGCGTCGTTCTTGTTGGGGATCGGCTTGGTGGTGACCGCAGGAGGAGCGGAGGAGGGGAAATGGCGCTGCGAGGCCTCGGCCAGCTGCTTCCACTCGTCCATCGTCAGGTCCTTCAGGTTGCGCGAGCTCCCCTGCCACACCACACCACATTTAGAATTTCATTTTTTTTGCTTTTTAAAATAAAATAAAAAATGTAAGAAGAACGAGTTACCTGTTTCCACATGCAGCCGCTGTTCCACGCCTTGACCAGAGACAGCACCGAGCCTGTAAATAAATAAATAAATAAAAATAAATAAAATGAAGAAAGAACGAAAACGACGTCGCAACTTCATCCCCCTCGGCTGGAAGGTTCTCCGTCGTACCTTGGGGCATCTCTTTGCAGAGGAAGGAGACGTCGGTGAACGATATCTGATCGCCCAACATCTTCTCTTTTGTTGCGGCGCCGGACCCGTTCCCGCTCTTTGCCGAGCTCAGGGACGAGGACGAGGAGGACGACCCGGTTCCCTCGGCGGCGTTGAGCCGTTCCTGCTCCTCGAGCCGCTGGATGATGCCCTTGATCTCCTTGGAGAAGATCTCCTCCTTCTGCTCGAGCGCGCGGCTTCGCGTCGGGGTGTGCTGGGCCCCAGCCTGCCCTATGTGTTTCTCCACCTCCATCTTCATCTTGGTCACCGGCTGTGACACCGCCAGCTCCTCGTACGAGTTCATGTTTCTCCTCTCTCCTCTCCTCCTCAAGTTCTCTCCTCAAGTCTAGGTCTAGTTCTTCAAAACTTTAGTTCGTCTCTCAACCCCGCCGCGAGTATATGGGCCAAGGGGCCCTGGGCGCTGCTTGCTGAGGTCTCTCGAATCGTGTGATGGTGTACCCCCGACTCTCTTGTCGTGCTTGGTGTCCTTGGTCGTCGTTGGGACGAACCTCGTTGCTGAGGAGAAAGCTCCGCAGTTTGAACATCGAGCCAATCACGCGAACTATGCGCCACGTCATGTCGACGCCAGGACAGCGCGTGCCGACGTCAGCATTGCGGATGCTGACGTCATCGAGCACGGCCGCAACGTCGCGGTGAGCAAGCGCTACACAAAGCCGGCGGATCGTATCTTTATCGAAAGCCGCTACACGCAAGATGAGAAGAAGCTGCAGCACCTCCTCGGCCCGTGCCGTGTTGGGCGCCTCCAGAACCTGCCATGCCATGGCCCCCGCCTCGCGCGCCTTGAATCTCGCGCCGATGATGAGCTCCCGATTTTTTTACACGAGCCGCCCGTCGCCATCTTCTTCGGCATCTTCTTCTTCTTCTACTTCTACGTCTTCGCCTGCGTCCAATTTCACGAATCAGCTGCCCACGTACGACGATGTCAAGTACAGCAAGCTGGATTCGCGGCGGAAGCGGCTCCTCTTCAGGAGCAAGGAGCGGGGCATGCTCGAGACGGATCTCATCCTCGGCTCGTTCGCGATCAAGAACCTGGAGGGCATGAACGAGACGCAGCTGGTCCAGTTCGAGGAGATTCTCGACTGCATCGATCCCGACCTCTTCATGTACCTCACCAAGAAGGTCGATACGCCGCCCGAGCTCGACAACGAGGTCATGCACATGATCCAGCTGCACACCTTCAACAACCCGCTCAACTACGACTCCACGGCCAACCGCAAGCTCAACTGATGAGGACGAGGACGAGGACACTCACGACTACACCCTCAGTGCGCTTGATGATCCCCAAACACGGCCAGGCTGTGTCGTTCATGCTCTACACGGCGGGTACCCGTGTGTGCACATGGCCCATGGGCCGTGTTGGCGATGACGATGCGACTACAGCCAAATACACCATCACATCACCATCACATCACCATCACATCACCATCACTAACCTCTCAGCTGAAGAATGTCCTGATGATACTGGAATGGTATGTGCTGACAATGGTGGCAAAAAACACATATATGAGCTCTTTTGAGCTTACCATGGTGTGTGCACATAACATCATCCAATCCAGATGTCCAGTGTGGCACTGTACATGGTGGTGTGTACAGCGTGCTAACCCTGAGCCAGAGAAGAGGAAAAGGAAATTTATTTGTTGTTTTGGTTTTCTTTTTTATAATCAGCGTGTGGTTGCCAACGGGGGAAGGAAGATGGCGCAGCAGGTGAGTCTGGGGCCCCTCCGGATGGATGGATGGAAGGGGAAGCAGAGATGGGAGGGGAGGAGGGTTCATATCGATTTGGCTGAGACCTATTTGTACGTATTCTTATTCCCTCTTAGATGCTCGTTTTGTACGCCTACGACGCCGAGACGCCGGAGGAACTCACCATCCACGAAAACGACGTCGTCACCGTCATCACCGAGGCACCCCCCTCCCCTCTTCCATCTCCTCTCTTCGTTTTCTTCGTTTTCGTTTTCAAATATTCAAATTTAAATTCAATAAATTCATAATTAATTGTTGTGTGGTGTGGTGAGGACAGGACGCGAGCGGGTGGTGGCTGGGCGAGCTCAATGGGCGACGCGGCATGTTCCCCAGCAACTTCTGCCAGCCCTACATCCCAGGCAGCGGCGGCGGCGGAGGCTATGCGCCGCAGGTGCGTCTCGCTCTGCTCTCACACAACGACGCCGTGGTCTCGAGTGTGCTCGTGGTTGCTCACCCGCCGTATGTACAGGGCGCCGGTCAAGACTACTACGAGGGAGGCGGCGGCGGCGGAGGTGGAGCTGGTGACGGCGGAGAGACGGCGCCCTACGAGGAGACGCAGTCGCCGCGGGTCATGGGCGTCCCGCTGTTCGGCGGTGCCGGCCAGTCAAACGAGCTCATGGAGAAGCTCAAGCGAAGGTTAGTGCATCGCGATCCACCATGTATTGCGTGAGCCTGACGTACGATCGCCTGCGATGTGTGTATGTATGTGTGTGTGTGTGGCGCCGCCAGGACGCAAGTGATATCAACGGAGCCCACGCCGGGTCGGACGGCTGGATCGCCTCCGCCGGTGGCTGCGCGGCAGAACCAGGCGCCAGGCCCAGCGCTCCCCGCTGGATTCGGTGGCCTGCGCGCGAGCGCTCCCTCATCCTCACAAAGCGTCCGCATCACTCCCTCCGAGCGGCGCACGGCCGGTGCGTAACAGAATGCTCACCGCCGCACAGGTGCAGCGGCCAAACGAGACACTAACCACATTGCTCGTCGGTGCCCTTGCAGCGCTATCGCCCGCCGCGCACCCACCTCCGGTCCCAGCTCATCCTGTCTCTCCGCCTGCTGGGGCGGCGTCGGAAGCGCCTGTTCGTACGAACCTGCGGAGCACCAACTCCAACCTGCGCGACCGACTCAAGGATTCCCTCTCGCCGCCCGTCCCGGCCGCCGCCGCAGCCTCTGAGGCCCAGCAGCCCAAGGACGATCCGGCGGCATTCGCTGCGCGTACCAAGAGCGTCCTCCGCCGCCCAAAGGAGATGAGCGCGGAAGCTCCGCAGCCTGCACGCCCCGAGGTATCCAACCTTCACGCTCTCTCCGTTGCATGATGTCGTGTAGGTGCGTGCGGCAAACTAAGACGCGCGATCGATTGTCATCAGTCGCCTTCGGCCTTGAAGAGAGCCAACACTGTCGGCCTGGCCAGCCGAATCAAGGACAGCCAAGAGGCCATGCAGGCGCACACATCGACCGAGTCGGCTGCGACCCCGCAGCGTTGGCCGTCCTCGCTGCCGCCCTTCCCCGCCTTTTGCCAGGAGCTCGTCGGCCTCTTCGAGGACGCTAAGAAGGCCACAGCGGGCGCCGGAAACCTCGGCGCGCAGCCCGCGTGGCTGGCAAAGTCCGATCCGAGCAGCTTTGGCTTTGCCGGTGCGTGACAGACCCCAACACCAGCCTCAATTCACATCGCTGTCTCACTGAGCTAAGCCGCGATCGGGTGGTGGGCACAGTGTGTACGGTCGATGGCCTCCAGTTTGCGCATGGCGACGCTGGCTTGCCGTTCACTCTGCAGCAGTGCTCGTACCCCATCAACTTTGTCCTGTGCGCTGACGAGATCGGCGTGGCCAAGGTACGTGGTCCTTGAGAGTGAGTGCGTGACGCTCGCACGCTGCGTTGCTGAGTCGCGAGGGGGCGCAGGTGGGCAAGGTCGTGGGCTACGAGGGCAGTGTGGGCGGAGACGCGTTCGCGCTCAACGCCGACAAGAAGCCGCACAATCCCATCACCCTCTCTGGCGCTCTTGCCGTTTGTGGCGCTCTGCGCTGTTCGTACGCGCCCCTTATCTCCGATTCTTGCCCAGTTGCCTGAACTGATCGACGAGCGTACGGCATGGGGTCATGCAGGCAGCCGGATCCGTCGGCGCGATTGGCCAAGTGCCTGGAGGGCTACACGGCCATGAGCTCTCCCCCGAAGCTGCCCTTTGGCGGCAGCGCCAGCACGTTGTCGGTGAGCATGTCCTCGTACCTCAGCCTTAGCCAGGATCACGACAACAAGTACGGATCGCGCGCGCCGCTCGCTCTCTCTCTCTCTCGCTCTGACCATGCACATCTGACACACGATCGGCGTTTGTGCACGCAGGGCGCACGGATTGGCTCACTGGCTGGTACGTCTCTGCCGTGCGTGCAACTCACGTGATCACTGAGAGTGAATGTTGCTGACGCTCGTTCTCGCCATCTACGCAGCGGGCCAATGAACTCGTGAATGAGAAGGAGAGCCTGAGCGAGCTGGTGGACCTGTTCTTCCAGCTGTGCTCCGTCGAGACCACATGTCAGAGCCTGGCCGCCATCGCAGCGACTATGGCCAACAACGGAACTTGCCCCCTCACCAACAAGTGCGTCCCTCTCTCCCAACCAACATTGCGTCGCTCAATGCGAAGCTGACGCACGCGTCCGTGTCTGCTGGGCCATGCTCCACAGAAACGCGGTGTCCAAAGCTGCGGTAGCACAGACGGTGCAGATTCTCAACATGACCGACAAGTGGGCACAGAACCTGAACCTTGCCGCCAAGAGCTCAATCTCTGGTGCCATCTTTGGTGCGCGCACGCCTCTGCCACGACAGACTGTGGGTGCCAACTTTGCTGACGTGCGGGGGTACCGTGCTGTGTGTGCAGTGGTGGTGCCGGGCGTGCTCGGGCTGGCCGTGTATTCGCCGCGACTGAGCCCGCAGATGAAGAGCGTGGCCGGTACCAAGTTCTGCGAGGCCCTCGCCACCGCCTTCCCCAGCCTCGTCCAAGCCTCGCACTGATTCCCTGACGTCACTGCACGCACGCTCTGCGTTGCGGATTGATCTTCTCTTGTATTTGTGATGTTGGTGATGATAGAGGAGGAAGGACAGGTTGGGTGTTGGACGACAGCTCTGGTGTATGTACAGGCGGAGGATATCGGTACAAAGAGGAAGAAGAAGAGAGGGTGTGTGTGCGCATCACGCGCCCACTGCTGCTGATCACTCGTCGTGACCTGGCTTCACTCGATGGTCGAGGCGAGGCGACGATGGTGGAGCGGCCGGTGGTGCTGGTGATGGCGTGGAGGAAGAGGAGGAGGAGGATGTGGCGGAAGAGAGGTAGGCCGTGCGACGAGGCGACGCCGGCGAGGATTGCGAGGAGGATGTGTTGTTGGTGGGGGCGATGGTGGGCGAGGAGGGCGGGGTGAAGGGCGGGATGACTCGATGGATGGCGGCCGTGAGCGAGGAGAAGTTGACGGGCTTGGTGAGATGGACCTCGAAGCCCGCGGTCTTGCTTCGCTTCACGTCCTCCTCCATGCCGTAGCCCGAGAGAGCGATGCCCTTGAGGCGATAGTTCTCTCGGAGCACCTTCATCAGCTGAAGGCCTGTGCCGTCTGGCAGACCGATGTCGCTGATCACCAGATCGAACTTGCCCTGCTCTCGCTCCGCCACCTAGAACGCGCAAGGTCAGATCACGAACTACACACACGCACAGGACGGACACGCAAGGGCGAGGAGAGTCGCGCGCGCGACGTACATCAAGTGCGTCCTTGACGGTGGAGGCGACGAACACCTGGTAGCCGAGACGCTGCTGGAGGAGACGCGACATGATGAGGAGCGTCGACTTGTTGTCCTCCACCAGCAACACCTTGAGCGGCCGGATCGACGCGGCTGGTCGCAGCGGGCTCACGCTGCCGGCGATCAGCGACGAGCTCGCGTACGAGGCTGAGGGTAGAATCGGCGTCGACCGCGAGCGGACGCAGAAGGCCGGCGGCATCGGGTACTGCTGGGCCATCATCGACCCGCCAGCTGCGCCGGCGCTGTTGGCTGGCGAGGGCGAGGGCGTCGATGGGAAGCCGGCGAGCGTACGCGGCATTCCGGCGTTGCTCATGGCGAACTGCTGGAGGCCCGGGTGCATCGCCCCGGTGCCGGCGCCGGCGGCGCTGCGACTCGCGGCGTTTGACGACGAAGGCGACGTGACAGGAGTTGGTGGCACCGCGGACGCCGTGGACAGGGGTGACGACACGAGCGAGGCCGGTGGAGCGGGGGACGCGGCTGAGTTGGGCGAGTTGGGCGACGAGCTGGGTCGACGCGCAGGTATGTCCTTCACCAGCTGCCCCGCGGCAGAGTCGCGCGCGCGCACCTTGGAGAGCGAGCCGAGCGTGAACGAGGGCGACATGGCCGCCTTGCGAATCGAAGCCGAGGGCGCTTGTTGAGCGAACTTGGCCGCGCGCTCCGAGGCGAGCTGCGCGGCACCGCCACGTCGCGCACCGCCGGCCGAGGCCGAGGACAGAGCTGAGGGCGCGATGGCGGCCGAGGCGGCGGCCAGCTGCGGGCTGGGCGTGGAGGTGTGGATGGTGGGCAGGACGATGGTGAACGTGGCACCCTTGCCCTTGCCCTCGCTGTCGGCCGAGAGCGCGCCGCTGTGCATCTCCACGAGGGACCGCGAGATGGCCAGGCCGAGACCGAGGCCGCCGAAGCGGATGGTGATGGAGGAGTCGCCTTGCTCAAAGGCGTGGAAGAGGTGCGGGATGATGTTGGCCTCGATACCGATGCCCGTGTCCTGTACCTCCACGCGCAGCATGACCTTCTTGCGCGTCACCTTGCGTCGCGCGATGATGTGGCTGCCCTTGTTGTTGCCGCTCGGCTTCATCTTGCGCTTGAGGTCGATGCTGCTGGCGCTGTCGTCCAGCGACTTGATCGGCGTGGGCGCCGAGGAAGCGCCCGTCCCGTCGGCGTCTGCGTTAGACTGCTGCTGCTGCTGGCCGTTGGGATCCTCCTCGACCTCCTCCTCGATCTCGTAGTTGCTGGTGCGGATGATGATGGAGCCGTTCTCGGGGGTGAACTTGATCGCATTCTTGATGATGTTCCAAAAGACCTGCTGGAGGCGCGCGGGATCGGCCACGATGCGGTCCCCGCTGGCGCGAGGATCGACGCCCACGTTGAGGTTCTTGTTGGCGATGTCGTGCGCGACGATCTGCAGGGTGCGACCGAGCAACTCGTGCGCGCTCAGCTCCTGCGAGTGCAGCTGGAGCTTGCCGCGGGCGATCTTGGTGAGATCGAGCAGGTCGTCGATGAGCTGCACCTCGAGCTCCACCGACTCGTGGATCGTCCGGATGCTCTCCGTGATCGCCGGCGGCAGATCCTCGGCTGTACACATGCGACAGAGCAGAGCACACACACCATGTCCCTTGTCAGCACACGACCGGGTGGAGGTCAAAGCCAAACGAGGTGGCTGAGAGGGCGGCGGGGGCGTACTGAGGAGAGCCTCGGAGAGGAGGAGAGCAGGAGTGAGCGGGGTGCGCAGCTCGTGCGAGAGCGCGGCGAGGAAGTGATCCTTGGCCTGGTTGGCGTTCTCGGCGTCCTGGTAGAGACGGATGTTGTCGATGGCCAGCGCCGCCCGTCGCGCCAGCTCCTCGCACGCCGCCTTGTCCTCATCCTGCGATATCACAACAGACACGATCAGTCGCTGCAGAGAGAGAGAGAGAGATGAGACGAGCGCTGGGCCGTACCAGGTAGGCACGGCTCTCGCCGCGAGGGTGATGGCGCGCAAAGAGCCAGGTGCCAAAGACCTTGCCACGGGCGGCGAGGGGGAAGGCGATGAAGGAGTCGCCCTCGGACGAGAGGTCCGACTCGACGCCCACGCGATCGCCGTTGCACAGCTCGACCACCATGTGGTACTTCTTGGGGTTGACGCGTTGCTCCCACGGCAGCTTCGTCATCTTCCACTTGTTGGCGAGCGCCGTGGGCGTGGCGATACGCTCGATCGTCCCGCGCTCCTCCACGATGTCCAGCACGCACCAGTCGGCCACCACCGAGCCTGCAGCGATCTTGAGGATGGAGGCAAGAAGCGAGGGCAAGTGGCAGTCGATGCTGGACGAAAGCAGTTGGCCGATCTGCGCACGCACACACCAAGTAAGTTAGGTAAGCTCTGCCGGAGCGAGTGCGAGTGTGCGAGTGGGCGCTGTGTACCTTGGCCAGGACGGAGAGTCTCTCCTCTGATTTCTTGCGTGCGGTGATGTCGAGCGTGAAGATGGAGGCGCCGCCCTCGACGGCCGGGTACATGCGGTGCTCGAGCCATCGGTCCTTGGCCGGGTAGTAGAACTCAAAGCACACGTCGATCTGCTGGCGGATGGCGCGCTCGAGGTTGTTGCGCACCACCTTGTCCTCGGTGTCGGCCATGAAGTCCCACACGTCCCGCCCGAGCATGTCCTCCTTCTTGGCGCCCGCGATGAGCGCGGCGTTGTCGTTGACGAACGCATAGCGCAGGTCGCGGTCGAGCGACACGAAGGCGTCCTGGATCGACGAGATGATGCGCTCGAGTCGCTCCTTGGCCTCGTTCACCTGGAACCGGAGCTCCTGCTCGCGGCGCGCGGCCTCGGAGCGCATGCGGACCATGTCGAGGTGCGACCCGACGCGCGCGAGGAGTTCGCGCGCCGTGAACGGTTTGATGAGGTAGTCGTCGGCGCCCGCCTCGAGGCCCTCGACCTTTGACTCTTCGCCCGCTCGCGCCGACAGGAGGATCACCGGTATCATGCGGGTCTCGCTCATGGCCCTGCGCGATCCAGTCGTATGTGTGTGTGTAGGTACAGAGGATGAGAAGGCAAGTCGACGTGTGTGCGTGCGTGTGCGTGTGCGTGTGCGTTGAAGGAATGACGCTGCGTCCTCCTTGCCGCGACGACCAGTTTGGCGCTGCCAAGGCCACACACGCTGGTGCGCGGTGGCCGTAGCAAACCCTGCCCCCCTGCCTAGGTAGGGCGGGCAAGTGCCCTAACTAGAGCCCGTGTGTCCCCTCTTTATGGGTCGTACACTCGCGTGCACGCAATTTAGGTCGGTGTGTTGCCAGGCGATGACGATTAACGATGGTCGCCTCGCAACGCCCGTGTGTGCCCAGGAGGAGCTGAGAGCTGGTAACGTGACGTGGGCCAAGATGACGCGCCACTGAGGGGGAGGGAAGGGAAAGGGAAGGAGGAAGGGAGGGAGGGAGGTGTTACCGGAGCTCCTTGAGGAGGGTGAAGCCGTCCATGACGGGCATCATGACGTCGGTGAGCACCAGGTCGATGGAGTGTTGCTGCACCAAGGCCAGCGCTTCCATGCCTGCACGTCGTGTCGTGTCGTGTCGTGTGCCAAGACGTGAAGGGGTAATGAGAACGTTGCGTTGGCGTCAACGCAAGGACGTCGTCGTCTCTCGTCCGGGCGGCGGAGCGACCAATAGCCCGAACTAAACTAAAATAACAGCCAACGGCCTGACAAAGACACCACGGACGAGGAGGAGGAAGGTGTGTCCATACCGTTGGAGGCGGTGCAGACGTCGTAGCGCTCGGAGAGGAGCTTGGTCACGTACTCGCGCATGTCGAAGTTGTCGTCGGCCAGCAGGACTCGGAATCGTCGCTCCTGTGTCACACACGCGCGCGCACGCGCAGAGTCGATGAGCTCATGATGGTGGAGCGCAAGGAGGAGGGGCTGCACGTACATCGCCGGGACCAGCCTCGCGCATGGGAGCGGGCGGGCGTGGGGAGGAGGGCGCGGCGAGGGCGGTGATGCTGTCGGGTCCGGTGAAGAAGGCCGACGACACGATCTCGAGCGACGGGAGCCACCACGACGCCGACTGCGAGTAGTTCTTGGCCCGCTGGGCCTGCAGCGCCTCGGCGTCTCCCTCCTCCTGCTCGCCGCCTCGCGCGACGTCGTGCATCAGGTACTTGCCCGCCGCCGCGGCCGCGGACGAGGCCGGCCGGGGCTGCTTGACCTGGGCCTGCGGGAGATGGGCACAGCCGAGCGGTATCCGAATGCGGAACGTCGAGCCTGGAGGCGCGGTTTGGCGTGAACAATACGGATACAGGAGCGCGGAAGGCGCGCGCAGCGATGAAGACGACGACAGTGACGGTGATGAATAGGAGGCAGAGGCCGGTGAGCAGGAGGAGGGAGACGCTGAGGCGAGCGTCTTTTGCTTAATTTTGATGGAGTAGTAGCTGCTGCCGGACGACGTGTCCGCGGGCGTCCCGCATACGGTGAGCATTGCTGACGATGGCGACCTAGGCTCACTCAAAAACTAGAGCTAGGGGCCCTCGCTATGAAGGGGATGAATGATGCTGGGCTCTCTCTCCCTCTCTATCAATTCATGCACCGGGAGTACTGCTGCTCCAGGTCGGTGTGTGTCGGCCTTCACGTCCTCCTCTCGAGGTGCGTGCGTGCGTGTGTGCGTGTGCGTGGTGTGCAACTCGAATGCAACTCGAAACAGAAGTCAAACCACTGGAGGGGGACTGCGACGGTAGCGGTGGTGTTGATGGCGTACACACCACTCCCACTCCCACCGGCCCGTAACGTCGTCGTGTCAAAAGAGAAAACGCAGGGCCGTGGGCGGTCCAGCGATGATCGACAAGCACATCATGCGCGCGCATCGCACTTCCATCGGACTTGGGGAATATCAGGTGAGCGTCCGGCGCTCGCAATTTAGGTACGTACCGCCAATCGGCGGTCGGGCCCGTGGACCGGTCCCGCAGAACGCGCGGTCGTGTGGGTTGCACGCACGACCCTCGGAAGAAGCGGCCGCTCGCGTGTTGCCCCAATACAGGCCACGCAGTGCTGCCTTTGATGAGCCCCAGAGATTGATTGATGGCAATTTGAGAGCAACGCTGATGGAGAGGACCGGATGGACGGACGAACGAACGAACGAGTGGAGATGGAGACGGACAGACAAGAAGGGAGAGGAGAGGGTAAGGGAGGAAGAGGAAGGAGCGGCGTACCCTTGCCCAACTGGCTCTCCACGACGGTCGTGCCTCCGTGCAGGTTCACCAGCTCGTACACGAGCGCCAGCCCTGCGTACGATCATTCAAGTGAGAGGGCAGTGTCGTCCGTCAGCCGATGCGCGTGCACGCCAAACGCACGCGGCGTATCGGGGCGGAAGGGAGAGAGGGTGGGATTGGTACCGATTCCGGTGCCCTCGTGGGAACGTCCGCCTTCGGTGGTGATGCGGTGGAAGCGCTTGCCGATGTGTTGCAGCTCCGACTCTGGTATGCCGATGCCTGTGTCCACCACGCGCAACTCGGCTTCCGCTTCTGCACGCGGCCATGAGCGCGCATGCGCGTGTGTGAGCAGGCGACCCAGCAGAGTGTGCGCGCGAGTGTGTGCGTGAGAGAGAGAGAGAGTGCGCGTCGTGTGTACCAGAGATCTGGCTGAGGTGGACTTCGATCTGGCCATGGAGGGTGAACTTGAGCGCGTTGGAGAGGAGGTTGAGCACGACCTTCTCCCACATGTCGCGGTCGACGTAGGCGTCCTGCGAGAGGGCGGGGCAGTCGATGATCAGCTTCATGCCGGCGCTCTCGATCGCCGAGCGGAAGATGGAGGAGAGCTCCTGCGTGAGCTGGCCGAGGTCGGTGGCTTCGAACACGGCCTTGGTCTTGCCGGCCTCGAGGCGCGAGAAGTCGAGCAGCGAGTTGACGAGCTTGAGCAATCGCAGCGCGTTGCGGTGGATGAGGTGTAGCTCCTCCTTATTCTGCGGCGACGGCAGAGCCATCAGATCCTCGAGCGGGCCGAGCATGAGAGTGAGCGGCGTGCGGAACTCGTGCGAGATGTTGGAGAAGAAGATCGTCTTGGCCCGGTCCAGCTCGGCCATCGCCTCGTTTCGCTTCCGCTCCTCCTCGCGAGCGGCGGCGTTGGCCATGGCCGAGGCGACGTTGCCAGCGAACAGCTTGAAGAAGATGCGGTAGTTGTCGTCGAGCGCGTGGCGCGGATTGACGCCGAGCACCATGACGCCGGCCAACACGTCCGATCCGGTCTGCGACACGATCGGCAGTACGAGGCACGACCTAGCACCGTGTGCACGCCCAGAGAGCGGTGAGTCTCTTGCTTGGCACACACGACTCACGCGCGCATGCACGCAATAAGGAACGTACCGAGGCTGTGAGTCCCAGGCGCCGCAGGGAGGGATCGCGTCGCCGTAGGGAACTAGATCGAGCTCAGACTCGATGCCGTCTACGACGAGCAGTCGGAAGAGCCTGGCCCAAGTCTCCTCCGACAGCACGTGAGGGTCCTCGGTCGGCACCTGCGAGCCGTCAGTACTGCAGCGAGAGAGGGAAGAGAGCACGACAGTGAGTGAGTGAAAGAGCGTGCGAGGGATGCATTGCGTCGGCGAAATCGCGTACGTTGACTTCTTTCGTCGGGTGATGGTGATGGTGGTGGGCGCGAGCAGCGAGCCGGGCGTGCAGCCGACCGCTTGTGCCAGGTGAGCCACCGACCCGCCTTCGCCCAGCGTGTAGAAGCAGGCGAACGGGATGTCGTGCCTGCGCCATGGATGGATGGGACGCGACGTTAGAACCTTGGTCTACGCGCGCATGCACGGTGTGGAATAGAGCGTACCCGCCGCTGGCGTCCGTCGTCTGCGCGCACATCGTCAGCGCATCCTCGATGGACGTGGCCAACACGCCTCGTGTCGCCACCTCCCGCAGGATTCTGTCAACAACGTCGTCGTGTGAGTACAGCGAATGGGCCACCACCACCCGCCCACACTGAACCCGCGGCTCCCACGAGCGAGCGAGGACTTACCGCAACTGCCGCTCGTTGATGACCCTGGCCGTCGTTTCCGACACGGCGTTGAACACGCCGCCGATGGTGCCGTCCTCGAGGAACACCGGGCTGTACGAATACGTGAAGTAGCACTCCTCGAGGAACCCGTTCCTGTTCATGTGCAGGAGCTGGTCCTCGACCCAGGTGGCGTCGCCCGTCGTCCGCACGTACTCGAGCATGGGCCCGATGATGTTCCATATCTCGGGGAAGCACTCGCGCCCAGGCCGGGCTGGCGTTCGTTGCGAACAAGAGGAGAGAGCGAAGACGTGTGAGACCTATCTTAACCGCACGCGCGTGTGTGTGGACGGCAGTGTGGCCGCATGAGCTGTGCGTAACGTACCAAAGGAGCGCGGGTGCTTGAGCGGACCGATGATCTTGCTGTAGTTGTCGTTGTAGAACATGGTGTAGTCGTCGCCCCACCAAAGCAGCTGTGTTTGTGAAAGAAGGGGAGGATGAGCGTGGCCGTGACAGCGTGCAAAGAGGGAGAAGAGAAGAGAGGGAGGAGGAGCTGTGTACCATGTTAAAGCGAGAGAACAAGCAGATACCGAGCGTGATCTTGAGGCTTGGCGGCCATTTGTTGAGCGGACCCAGATGTGTCTTTGACCAGTTTGTATCTCTGTGAAGACATAGCCAGGCGAAGGTGAGTGTCGTGCGACCGCACACACGCGCGCACAACACACACACACACACAACGCGACCGCACGCACGCACGCACGCACATACACACACACGAGAGAGAATGAAGCCGTACCTGAGAAGTGCGCCCATCTCGCCGCCAGAAGCAGAGTAGAGATGGTTTTCGTGGACGGACGCGGCGCTCCTGCTGGAGCTTGGACGGGCGAGGAACCACGGCCTGCTGCCTTCGCCCTCGCTGCCGCTGCCGCCGTCTCCGCTCGACTTGCGCCTAAAGTCCACCAGCTCCGCCGTCGGCTCGAGGAGCGTCTCCGTCATGTAGGTCGCCGGGAGGCCGCAGCTGATGCTGGCCCTCCGCAGGCTGATGTCCACCATAGCGGAGCCCTCGCCCACGCTCGATCGCCGAGGCGATTCATTCGCCGAGCTGTCGGCATCGCTTCCATTCTCCCCATTGCCTTCGCCATCGCCGATGTCCTTGCTGCGCTGGCGCTGCTGATGCTGATGCTGCTGTGCGTGTTGCTCCTGCTCCTGGCCCTGCTCTTTGACGGCCGGCTTATGCCGACCGTCTCCGCCGGAGGACGACGACGAAGCGTTCCGTCTGTTGCTCCGCTTCTTCCTCCATCCCGCTGTCGCCGCTGCTGCCTCTTCCTCCTGCTCGTGGTGCTCCTCCGACTCGGCCTGCTTCGCCTGTGGTATCGCCACCTCCTCCTTCTCATCGTTCAGCCGCTTGGCACAACATATTTTATTTTATTTTATTTTATTTCTCTATATAAAATTATTACAAAAATAAATAAAATGAATGAAACAAAATATAAATTATTGAGCGGGTAGAGGAAATAAAATTTTGATTTTTAGTTATTTTAGAAGAATTAAAAATTGCAGTGCAACACCAAAGATGGAAAATATAAAAAAAAATAAAAAGATGAACTCACGGGGATGAGGGGGGGGAAGGGGGTGGAGGGCAGGGTCTCACCTTGTAGCGGGCCCGGGCGGAGGAGGTGGGGGAGAACTCGGAGGAGCCCTCGGGGCTGGTGGACCCGAGGGCCACTATGCGCACGATCTCGCGCAGGCAGGCGAGGACCGCCTGCTTGATTGTGTGTTGCTTGTGATGGAGGATGTGGGGCGCCACCAACGCCGACGCGATGAGGTCGAACAGGTATCTCTCCTCGGCCTTGGGCTCCTGCTCGACGGGCGTCAACGCCCTCAATATGATCTGCGCACCATCCCCCCCCCAGCAAAATCATCAGACCACAAATATATTTAAATTAAAATAATTAATTATCTGAAGATGACTTTAAAA
>CDFA01025272.1:0-33483 GCA_000826305.1 Acanthamoeba healyi | reverse complement strand
GAAGATGACGATTTAAAAAAAAAAAAAAGAGAGAGAGAGAGAGAGAAGAGAGAGCATCTAGATAGTAGTACTGAAGATCTGAAGGAGGACCATATAGATGTAATAAAAATAAATAATAAAAATAAATGGATAAAGATAATGGACGAGGGAGGGGGAGGCTGACCTGAAGATTTTTGTCTAAGGATTCCGTTGAGAGAACGGAGGAGAGGAGAGCCGATGGCAGAGAAGGGAGGGCCAACGTCAGGGCCATCTTCCTTTCTCTTCTCGCGCTCGCCGCTCGCTCAGCGCGTTGTCTTGTTCCTTCCTATCTCTCTATCTATATGCAATCCGGGGGGGGTGTCAACTAAACTTTCTCTTATCTCTCTGGTCCTTCTGATCTCTCTCCTCCTCCTTGCCTCCTGATGCGATGTGGGGTGCTGCGGTGCTGTGATGGAGCGGAGGAGGGCTACGTGTGGGTGCAGAAGAAGGGGGCGGGTGGCGCACCTCGTTGCTTCAGAACTGAAGAAATTCGAGTGGGCGCTCTCCTTCTTTCCGTGGGCCGGATAAAAAATCAAATCAAATCTCGTGGTATCGATGGATGATGTGATGGCGATGACGACGTGATCCACTCCCTTCTTTGTGTGTGGCGTAGGATCAATAAGAATGGGCGCCCGGCAATTTCCTGCAGCGTCAATCGACGCCCAACAGCTGTTGGGTTTGATGAAGCTGAATGCCGATGCGAGTATGAAACGGACTCGCAACCTCCCGGCCCTCCTCGGTCGACGAAGCAGAGGTAGTGGGAAGGTGTGAAGGTGAAGGGGGGTGGCTCTGTGCGAGCGCAGAACCTAAAATTAGAGAGCAACCGAGGTAGCCTCGCTCTCTCTCCTCCCTCCTCTCCGTCCTCCTCTTGGGGCTTCAGCTCTCAGCTGTACGGGCACACGAACTCAAAGGCGCGGCTATCGCGGACGAGAACACTCTGCCGCACTCGCCGGCTGCACCACATACCGAACCGTACGAACGCCTGACTTTTCGCTCCGGCTGGAGTCAGCGGAGTGTTCGGCGTTGGTGGCGCGGCGCGATCACACACCACGACGAGAGCTTGTGTGTGGCCTTGTGCGCAACCGGAAGCTCGCGGCGTCTCGATGGCGTCCTTGCCATTTACGTCCCCTTGCAGGCGACACCAACCAAAGGTGCAGCGTGCAATGGCCCACGCCCAGATCCGTGCACGAGACGGTGAGGCGGTACACACTCGAAGTCCCCAATGGTTCATCGAAGCCTGCGCTGATTGGTCGAGGACGGATAAAAATTGGGGTACCTGAACCTGCAGGGCACAAGGGCGAGGAAGTACGAACGAAGAGGAAGCCGCACCATGGTGTCGTGTGGCAAGTGCAATGGCGCCAACGCCGAGTCGGCCAAGTTCTGCGTCCACTGCGGGGCCAAGGTAGAGCTGCCCCCGCCCGCTGCGGCCGGCGCAAGCTTCAAGCGCGAGTACGACGAGGAGAGGCAGAAGAACGCCGGCCTCCAGTCGCGCCTCTCCCAAATCGAAGCCGAACTACGCACCGAGAAGGCCAAGACCGCTCGTCTCGAGGGCGAAGTTTCCTCCCTTCGCAGCAGCAGCTCTGCCTCGGCCGCCGCTTCCCCTCGTGCGCCCCCCTCTTCGTTCTTTTCGTCATTTTCGTTCTTTTTTAATTTAATTTAATTTAATTTAATTTTTTTGCTAATTTGGTGACGCGGGCGCGGCGACGATAGGCTTGGACGGGCGCGTGCGAGAGCTGGAGACGGCGTTGGCAGCGGCGGAGAGGCGCGCCGCGGATGCCGAGCACAAGGCGGCGTCGAGCGCGTCGTCCGCGACTGCCCTGCGCGATCTCGAGTCCAAGCTGGCGGCTGCGGAGAGACGCGCCGCTGAGGCTGAACGCAAGGCCTCGACGGCCGTTTCCTCGCCCTCGCCCTCGCCGTCGGCGGCATCGAACGCCGCTGTGCGCGATCTCGAAGCCAAGCTGGCCGCTGCTGAGAAGCGCGCCACGGACGCCGAACGCCGTGCGTCAGAGGCCGAGCTCAAGGCCAAATCGGCTCCGGCCGCAGTCGCCCCAGGTACAGATCGTGCGTGGCCACGCGTGTAAACACCAACAGCCCGAGAGAGCTAACTGCGCTCTCTGTTCGTTCGTGCGCTGCAGCGGCTTCATCGGGCGGTCCTCCGCCACCGCCGTCGTTTGGAGTGATCAGCGGCGGACCTCCGCCGCCTCCGGCGTTTGGCGTCATCAGCGGACCTCCGCCGCCGCCTGCCGCTGGACCTCCGCCGCCGCCACCTCCCCTGGCGTCGGTGGCCGCTCCGCCGGCCGCCGGCCGCGGTGCTCTGCTGAGCTCCATCAACGGATTCAGCAAGGCCGGTCTCAAGAAGGCCAAAACGGTGGACAAGAGCGCGCCGATCGTCAGCAAGGAACCTGCTGGCGGCGGCGGCGGAGGCGGACGAGGAGGCTCGGCTGCTTCGAGCGGTGGTGGTGCGTAGTGCGAGCCTTGCGTTTGCGTCCTCTGGCGGCTGGCGGCCTGCTGGTGCTCACACACAGTTTGTTGTGTGAACGTTCGCACACAGGCGGCAACAGCCTGGCGGCCATGGCCATGGCGATGCGCGGCAACCTCAAGAGCAACACCAGACCCGGCCCGGCGCTTCCTGCCCCCGGCCCTGGTCCTGCTACTCGCACGGGCTCGCCCACGACCGCCACCTCGCCCCGCTTTGGCTCGCCCACCACCGGCGTCGCTGGCCGGTCCGGCCCGGGCTCCTCGCCCCGCCGCTTCTGAATATGAGGTCCACTCCCGCTCTCCCGTCTCCTCTGTCTCTCTCCTTGATGCAGACACAACCGAGCGCAGCCAAATACATCCACTGTACAACAGCAAGCAACACTCGACAACACGAGCGGCCAAGCTCAAGATCGCCACACGACAAAGAACAACTAGACTTCGTCGTCTTCGTTCTTTCTCGCTCGCTCGCTTGCTCGCGCGCACGCAGCTCTGGGCCTGGGTGGACGAAGGACGACGCAAGCAACACGCCTTGCTTGCTCATCATCCTTGGCCACTGCGCGACACGGGAGAACGTTCCAGCTCTCCCACATGGCAGCTACCGTTCTCGTGTCAGCCAGACTTCATCTCCGGTCCGATCACGGTGATTGCGATGAGCTCTCGCATGGAATTTGAAATATTAATAATCTTATTTGTATCAAATTTTCGAAATTCCTTTCATCCACCGTGCGTGCAAGCCGAGCTATGGGCCGAGATTTGTTGTTCATCCGGAGAGCAAGAGCTGGCGCGACAGAGCACTCAGAGGTCTCAATCAGAGAAGAGAGAAGAGCAAGGCCTGCAGGCCCGTGGTCGGCGGGTTGGCAGATTTTTTTGCTTCAGATTTTTTTTTTGAACGCCCCGAATGGATGAGGACGCCGAGGACGGGCAGCAGCTGCAGCTCAAGATGAACATGGCAGGCCATCATCATGAACACCCTCTTCCTATTGCATCGACGCCCACGGCGTTGCTCCTGGCCTCCCACGACTCGCTTTCGCCTTCGCAGCTGCGCCGCGCCCTCGAGGTATGTGTACCAACCTAACCTCACCCCCCCCCAAAACGCCGTCGCTGCAAAGGGGGCGGGCCCAGATGTTCTGCTCTCCTCTACGTCGTGTGGCCACACGACGTCGTCGTGCTCTCTCGCTCTCGCTCGCTCTAGGTCGGACCCAATTTAGGTCGCATGACGAGTGCGCTGGCAGGGCCGAGCCAAGCGAGCAAGCTGTCTGGTGAGCTAATGCTGATGTGTGCGTGTGCGTGTGTGTGATGTGTGTGCGATGTTGGCTGGCCAGGTGCTGCTGGAGCGTCTGGAGCAGATCGGACGGACGTCTGGTGGTGGTGGTGGTGACGGTGGCCATGATGCAGATGTCTTGCTGGACGACGCCGCTGCCGCTCTGCTCGGGGCGGCGCCCGCGCTCCTGCGTCACCGCAAGCGCTCGGTTCGGCAGCTCGCCGGTGCGTGCTTCCACCAGCTCGGTCGGCTGTGCGCGCTCTCCAGGGAAGGAGACGAAGGCGACGAGGAAGAGGAGGAAGAGCCGAGCAGCGCCGCCGCTGGCGACAGCACTGCCGGCGAGCGACACGTCGGCGGACTGGACGTGGTGGGCCGCGAGAGCGGGGAGGGCGAGATCTTCTGCCAGAGCCCAGAGAGCGAGGAAGTGGACGACGGGGACGGTGAGATCGTAGGCGCACGACGGCCGAGGCGATTCCGTCGGGCCAAGGCGATCCGCAGCGCAGCGACAACACAGCAGCGGAAGCCGCCACCAAACGCAGGTGCCACCGAGCCAGCCGAGGAGAAGGGCAAGGAGGTATGCGTGTGTGCGTGCGTGCATGGAGCTGATAGACATGTGCTGATCTCTCTGTCTCTCTCGTTGTGCATGCACAGGTTGATGGCGACGATGCCCTGGCCAGACAGTTCGATGGCTTCCACCTGTCCACACGTATCATTCACTGCCCCTGGGTTGCTCGTTCTCTGAGCTTGATCTCACTGCTTGCGCGCGTGTTCGTTGCGATGCGTCATCGTCGTCGTGTGTGCAGTTGACAGCGAGGTGGTCGAGCTTATGAAGAAGAAGGATTGGTCCAAGACTGCCATCGGCGCGCCCAAGACGTGGCCCGGCCCTATGAAACTCGGTGCGCACACGCACGCACGCACGCGCCTCACGCATGTGAACTGTCTAACGCCGCCCGCTTGAACAGCCTTTGAGTGCATGATGAGCTCTCAGTTTCCGATGAGCTTGGCCTGGGGCGACGATCTGCTGCGCTTCTACAACGACGCCTGCATCTCGCTGCTCGGGGACAAACACCCTGAGCATCTGGGTACCGCCACTACCGCCACGATTCCCTCTGACACGCTCCACGCTTTCATGTCTCACGCACGCACGCACGCACGCACGCACGCACGCACGCACGCACGCACGCACGCACGCTTGGTACTTTAGGTACGCCGGCACGAGATGCCTGGGTAGAGATATGGCACATCCTCGATCCGATGCTGCAGGGAGTCATGACCACGGGTCGGCCCACGTGGGCGACCAACAAGCTGCTGCCCATGATGCGGAACGGCTTTCTCGAGGTGCGCACATGCCGGTGGAACTGCGGCGCGTGCTTGGCTCGGAGCGATGACTCACACACGCGTCTCCTCGTTGCGTGTGCGTGTGTGTGTGCGAAATCCCACACCACACAGGAGGTGTACCTCACATGGTCCTTCAGCGCAGTCTGTGACGACCTCGGCGTGCCGCGTGGGGTGATGACCATCTCCTTCGAGACCTCGGCCGAAGTGATCTCGAGCAGACAAATCCAGTACAGCTGCTCTTGTGGCCCTCTCTAGGCGTCGCTTTCTCTCGACCGCTGTGGCTCACTCCACGACACTCCAATGACACATCGTACCACGCAACAGGGCGCTGCAGGCACTGGCGTCGCGTGGGCTCGATGCCAGCACATGCCAAGAAGTGCGCGACACCGTCTTTGACATCTTCTCCAAGGAGTGCACGTACGAGACATCCATTCCACACTCGCGTGTGCGTGTCTCGTGGTGCTGACGGCTCTCGCTCTTTCTGTGTACTTGTAGCTACGACATCCCGTTCGCCTGTCTGTACATGGCGGACGTGATCACGGGCGACGGTAGCTGCGCGAGTCTCGTCAACCTGGCCGGCTATGCCAAGGACGCCAACTGCTTCCCTCTCTCCGTCAAGATCTCTGACGGCTGCAGCAGCAGCGACGGTAGCGGCCGCAGCGACAGCAGCGACTCGACCGACAGCAGCAGCAGCGACTACAGCGATCACATCGGCAATCCGCTCCAGGACAGCGATGCGTGCACGCTTCAGAACGAGTTCAACCGGCTCTTCAGGGAGGTGATCGAAACGCGCGAACCGCGGCAGTTTGACCTCACACCGTACGAGGAAGTGCAGCCTTGCGGTGGGTGGATGGAACGGCCTCGGTACGCATGCACGCACGCACGCACGCGTCCCACGCGCACTCTGACCGTCGCTCACCTCTTGTGTGTGGTGTCGTGTGCACAGATCGTGCATGCTGTTGCCGCTCACGTCCAAGAAGGGATCGAACGCGCCAGCCGTGTTGGTCGTCGGAGTCAATCCGCGCCATGCGCTCGACAACAACTACCGCATCTTTTTCAACCTGGTGGCGTCTCAGGTCGCCGCGCTGATCGCCAACGCCACCGTCAAGGAGGAGGAGCACACGATGCTTCAGGTGCGCACGCACGTGCACCAACACACACACACACACACACACTGGCGCTCATCCCCTTCTCACACGAACTAGACCCTGGCCGACTTGGATCGGGCCAAGACGACCTTCTTCTCCAACATCTCGCACGAGTTCCGCACGCCGCTCACCCTCATGCTCGGACCGCTCGAGGTACACACACACTGCTCTCAGAGCTTTCCTGTGCACTGCATGCTGATCAGCGCTTGGTGGTGAAACGGTAGGACCTGCTGGCCAAGGGCGAGGTGCCCGAGAAGGAACATCTGCTCGAGCAGCTGGCGCTGGTGCACCGCAACTCGCTCCGATTGCTCAAACTGGTCAACAGCCTGCTCGACTTCTCCAAGATCGAAGCCGGCCGCATGCAGGCCTCGTTCCGCCCTCTCGACCTGACTCAGCTCACCCAGGACCTCTGCTCCACGTTCCGCTCCGCGGCCGAACGGTACACGACACCGCACGCCTGAGGCGACTGCATGCGCATCTCACGCAGCTCTTCGCGTGTGGCGTGTGCGTGTGCGTATGTGATCGTGCGCGCGCGCCAAGGGTGGGGCTGAAGCTGGTGATCGATTGCCAGCCGATCAACCAGTACGTTTTTGTGGACACCGAGATGTGGGAGAAGATCGTGCTCAACCTCCTGTCCAACGCGCTCAAGTTCACCATCAAGGGCCGCATCGAAGTTCGCCTCACACCCATCTCAGGTCCGCCCGCCTTCCCTTGTCTCTTGACGCTCTGCAGCAACAACCTGACGCGCACATTCCTCTTGTTGTTCGTCGTCGTCTTCGTCATCATCGCTTAGACACGCACGTCGAGCTGGTGGTGAAGGACACTGGAGTGGGCATCCCGCAGGAGGAGCACATCAACCTGGGCAAGCGATTTCACCGCGTCCAGTGCACGGGCGGTCGCACTCACGAGGGCACCGGCATAGGTCTGGCTCTTGTCTACGAGCTCGTGCGTATTCACGGCGGCAACGTGACCGTGGAGAGCCAGCTCGGCGCAGGTACAGTGGTCGTGTGTGTGTGTGTCGTCTTCTCGACGGAACGCTTTAACGTCTCTCCTCTGTGTGATGCGGATTGCAGGCAGCGTGTTCCGAGTTAGCATTCCGCTGGGCTTTGCGCATCTGCCGCGCGCGCAGGTGTCGATCGCGCCCTTCTCTCCCTCGCGCGTCGGCACCAAGAAGCGCTACTCTGCCAACCCCTCGTGGTGGCTGCCCTGCATCGAGGCCCTGTCCTCTTCCTCATCGGCGTCGCCCACGCCCTCATCCTCGCTCTCCTCCTCCTCTTCCTACTCTGAGAACTCTCCGCGATTCCCGTCATCGTCTCACACGCCGCCACCACTCACGTCGTCGACGTCATCAGCCGGACCGCCGCCGACGCTGGCGTCGCTCGTGATGCCCGTGTCGCGCAGCCGTCGCTCGTCGATCCACGGCATCTTGGAGAGCGCGGCCTCGCAGGCCTCGACCCTCTTCATGCCGCCGTCGCCGCTCTCCGCCTCGCCCTCCCACGGCGACTTGCCCCTGCGCGGCATGGGCAGCCGCGCTAGCCTCGGCAGCTGCGGCAGCGGCGTGCGACGATCGTCCTATCCGGTCAACCACCCATCTCACTTTGCAGGCAGCGGCAGCCATCACACGACGCCACGGGCGTCGCTGGCCCACAACTTCTTGGCCAGCCAGCGTCGCTCGTCACTGCCGCAGTACTCGGTGCCGGTCAACTCGCCCTTTGTCTCCTACGGGCTCGAACGCGTGCCGTCAGAGGTGCCGTCCGGCTACGCCAACAGCCGGCGCGAGTCGCTCGCCTGTCTTCCCTCGCCCAACACATCCTCGCCATCAGCCTCGCTCACGCCCTACTCCTCTGGCTCGTGGGAGGTCCCGCTCGAGGTAACCTCAGCCACGCGCACACACGATCACCCTCTCGCGTCGATGACGACTAACCCTGGCTGGCGTTTGGTGTCGCGCGCGCGCGCACTGCAGGCGAGCATGCACCAGAACAAGAAGTATCGGATCCTGCTGGCCGACGACAACTTTGACATGCGGGAGTACCTCGGACGTCTGTTGAGCGAGAAGTACGAGGTGGTGACCGTCTGCGATGGTTTGGAGGCTCTGCATATGGCAGAGTGCATGGACATCGATCTGGTCCTGACCGACGTCATGATGCCCCGCCTCGACGGCCTCGGTCTGCTCAAAGAGCTCAGGTACCATCACGTGCAGTGCTCTAGTGTCAGTTTAGTTCGGACGTTCGTTTGCCATGCACCGGCGGGACTGACGCGGCGGTGTGTGCGGCGCGTCAGATCGCGGGATCAAACCAAGACGATACCAGTGATCCTGCTGTCGGCACGAACGGGCGAGGAGTCGCACCTGGAGGGCCTGGCGGCGGGCGCTGACGACTACCTCATCAAGCCCTTCACCGCCCGCGAGCTCCTCGCGCGCGTATCGGCGCACATCCACATGGCCTGCATTCGCATGGAGTCCACCCAGAGAGAGCAAGAGCTGCGTCTCCAGGTAATATGACAGCTCTGCGCGCGCCGCACGCGCATTCAATCCACCGCATAGGTGCAGTGCGTGTGTAGCTAACGGACGGGCGACAACATTCTCGAATCAGGTGGGCGAGGCGAAGGAGGGCATGGAGCGCATCCTGGCGTCAATTCAAGACGCCTTCATCGCTTTTGATTCCCGCTTCCGCTTCACGTTCGTCAACGACAACGCGGCGCTCCTCTGCGGTGCCGAGAAGGATGGTACGTCGCCTCACTCTCCACTCACCAACTCGAGCGGTCGCTCGATCTGTGCTGACTCGCGTACGCGCACGTTGCAGACATGCTGGGAAAGGACGTGTGGGAGTACATGGTCGATACGAGCGATCGAATCGTGCGACACAACCTCGAGCGCGCGATCAGAGAATCGGTGGACACCACGTTCGAGTTCTACCATCCGTCGCGCGACTGCTGGTACGAGGAGCGAATCTATCCGGGCGCCTACGGCGGCGCGTGCGTGTTCATTCTCGACACCACGGCGCGCAAGAAGACCGAGGAGCGACTGTCGCTGCTGGCCAAGGTCAGCTCCGTCCTGTCGGGCTTCATCGATCACCACATCCCGTCGCTCATCGCCTCCATCCTCAAGATCGTCGAAGGTGCGCTGGCTTGAGTCCTGACGCGCGCGCGTACGTGACAGTGTGCTCATGCGGCCTGTGGTCACTACGAGCGCAGAATCCGTGGTGGCCGAGTGGTGCATTCTGGACGTGCTGGAGGAGGCCGGTGGCAGCCTCAAGCGAATCTTCACCCCTGCAGCTCTGCCCGATACGTGGCAGATCACGCCCATCCCTGCTGAGCAAACTGACAGTACGCCCGTGTTCCTTTCTCTCACGCCTCCTCGGAGTGCGTGCATGCGCATCAAACGCGTCGCGATCTGATGATTGCTGTGTGGGAATCGATTGCGCGTTGCAGCAGGCGAGTGGGACCTGGTGGTGGACCTCTACAACGGAGAGCGGGTGGGCGCTCGGGCGTCGCTGGCGGACTTCATCGCGGTGCCGCTGGCAGCGCGCGGTCGTGTGTTTGGCATCTGGCTGTTTGCCCGATCCTCGGCCTCGCGCCGCAGCTACGTCGACGAGGAACGCGCTGCGTGCGAGGAGCTGGCACGTCGGGCGGCGCTGGCCATCGACAACATCCGGCTCTACCAGGACGCTGAGAACGCCAACCACGCCAAGGATCACTTCCTCGCCGCGCTCTCACACGAGCTGCGCACCCCGCTCACTCCCGCCCTTCTTCTCTCAGAGACTCTGCAAGGTGCGCACGTCCTCTGCCTGCTGCTCGTGTTCGCTGCACTGCATCGCCTTGTCGTCCCTCACACGAGTGAGTGGATTCGTGTGTGCGCAGCGGACGAGTCTCTGCCGCCGGCGATCATGGAGAGCATCCGGACGATCCACGAGTCGGTGGAGCTCGAGGTGCAGCTCATCGACGACCTGCTCGACCTCACCAAGGTGGCGCGCGGCAAGCTCCAGCTGCACCGGCAGTACGTCGAGGCACATGAGCTGGTCGACCGTACCCTGCGGATCGTGGACCACGAGGTCACCAAGAAGAAGCTCCTCCTGCGGGTCCGCCTGGACGCGCAGTTCCACCTGCTCCACGTCGATCCCGCTCGCATGCAGCAGGTCTTTTGGAACGTGGTCAAGGTACGTCACACACGAGCATCCCCCTACGCCGTGTTTGCGAGCGAGCGAGACTGACCGGCGCTCGAACGTGATCACATTGCAGAATGCGATCAAGTTCACGCCCGTGGGCGGTACTATCACCGTCAGCACCTCGACTGTTGAGGCGCTCGACGACGGCGACGGCAACTTCATGTTCCTCCCCCCTGAGAGCCCGCACAGCGAGGTCTCGGCACTGATTCCGTCTTCGTCGTCGTCGACGACGACGTCCACCACGCGACGAACGCCCGACCTGAAGGCAGTCAGCACCAACGATCAGGTGCTGCACAAGATGCCGCGCAGTCTCAGCAGCAGCAGCAGCAGCAGCAGCGCGAGCAGCAGCCCGAGGTCGCCGTACCAGCGACGCGTGCGCGCGATGCTGCGGATAGCGGTGTGCGACACGGGCATCGGCATCGAGGGCCACATCCTGCCGCACCTCTTCCACGCCTTTGAGCAGGGCGACGCCTCCATCACCGTGCGCTTCGGCGGCCTCGGCATGGGTCTCGCCATCTCCAGTTCGCTGGTGAAGCTGCACCACGGCACGCTGTCGGCCGCTAGCGAGGGCAAGAACAAGGGCGCTTGCTTCACCATCTGCCTCCCTACCGTACGTCAGACTCGTGGGCCATCTGTGGTGTCGCTAGCGGCGGTGTGGTTAGCTGATCAGCAATCCTATACGCACGCGCATGCAGGTGTACTCGCGTGGATTGGACGAAACCGAGTTCACGGCGGACGTCGGCACCGACCTGGCGTCGCTGGTCGCCTTCTCTGCCCAGCGGCTGGCGGAGCGCAACGGCGACGACGACATCATCTCCCCGCCTTTCTCCTCGTCGTCTTCGCTGTCAACCTCGCCCACGTCGGCGTCGGTCTCGCCCTCGCACCCGGGCTCCCGATCGCCGCGTTCTCCCCGCGGCACTCCGTTGTCTGCGTTCACGAGCCACGGCAACGGCGACGCCGCGGCATCGCTCGCGACGACCAGCGCTGATCCATTGCGACACCGCAGGCCGCCACTCGGCTTGCGTCCGCTCAAGACGGCGTCGCAGCCCGCGCTGGGCACCTCGTCGGCCTCGCTCTTGACGACAACGCCGTCCTCGGCGCCGGCGTCATCGAAGCAGCTGCGAATCCTGCTGGTGGAGGACAACAAGTCGACGCTCCTCATCATGTCGCGTCTCCTCCAACAGCGACTCGGGTATCACGTCACAGTCGCCTCCACCGTCGCCGAAGCGCTCGATGTACGGCCCCGCGTTCGCTGTCGTCACTGTCAGTGGTGTGTCGCGCCCCACCTAATCCTTGCTGGCCGTGTGTGTGCTGGGGGGAACCAGGCGGCGGAGAAGAAGGAGGGCCAGTTTGATCTGGTGCTGAGCGACATCGGACTGCCCGACGGCACGGGTCTTCAGCTCATGCGGGCTCTCAAGCAGCGATGGGGCCTCAAGGTTCGTGTTTATGCCTTGCAAGACGTCGACGTCCTCACGCGCTCGCGCTGACCGGTGTCGCTTGTGTGCAGGGCATCGCATTGTCGGGCTACGGCATGATGGAAGACGTGCAGCGGAGCAAGGACGCCGGCTTCGAGACCCACCTCACCAAGCCCATCAACTTTGCCGCCCTCACCGCCACCATCCAGAAGGTGATCCCTGCCGCCGGCGGCACGCCCACATGAGAGCCTCGTCCGCTCCGGAGCGACGACACCACACACACAACACGAGGTTCGTGAGCTATCGCGCTTTGACTTTAGGTTGCTGGGCGTGTGTGCTGCATTGTCTGTCTGGCTGCTCAGTACATCACCGAGGGCACGTAGACGCCGCCACGGGGCTCGGCGTACTCCCCGCGCACCATGAGGGTCGCCTGGCGCTGCAGCCGGAGGCCGGCCTGCGTGAGCGCCCATCGCACGAGCGCGCCGTGCTGGCGGCCGATTAGACGCAGCACCACGTCGTCGTCGCTTCGCTCGGCCGACACGCGCTGCGTCATCGCGTGGTGCAGGCGCGCCGTGATCTCATCGCATTCGCTCACGCCGTGGCCCATGCCGGTGACGCTCGTGATGTAGCCCACGAGCCGGCCGGCGCCGTCGCCGTTGTCGTCGACCGCCACCATCGGAGTGTCGTAGCTCTCAGCCCAGTCAAGCGACATGCAGTCGTTCAGCTCCACGCTCCGATCGACGCCAACGACGCGCCTGGCCAGCGCCGAGTGTACGCGTCAGTGTCAGTGTCGCGGCTGCTGGAGCGAAGCGTGGCGAGCACGTACTGGTGAAGCGCTGTGCAGGCGGCGAGGTCGTTGGCCGTCATGGGACGGATGGTGAGCTGGAGCTTGGGCTCGGGCCAGTCGCGGACGCACCGGCCCATGAAGTAGCTGATCTGCTCCTTGGGCTCGAAGCCGAGCTTGGCGTAGAGCGAGAACGAGACCAGGTTGCAGGCCTCCTGCGTGAGGCGGATCGACTTGTGCCTGTCCTTCTCTCCCTTTGCGAGCACAGCTTCCATGAGCGCTCGACCGAGCCCAGGGACGCCAAGGCTCGGCTCGACCGTGACCGGACCTGGCCATCGGCTTGTGAGCGATCAAGTGTCGCAAGTGTTTGCTGCGAGAATGAATGGCGCACCCACTGCAGCGGCCTCGTCTCGCTGATCCAGGAAGTTGGAGCCCACCACCGCTCCTGTCTCGGTGTCCCGCGCTACCACCGCGTAGCCCTGCTCTCGTGTGTGTCGTACACGTGTGAGTGTGCGTGTGTGCGTGAGAGTTGAGCGCGAGTGATCGGCACCTTGGTCCGAGCGGCGAGTTCGCGCAGGGCGTGGCAGGTCTTCTCCTCGTCCCGGCAGCTCACCATGCGCCCGTACTGGGCCACCTGCACGTGGTTGAAGGCCCGCTTGCACACCCGACCAGCCTCGTCGGCCTCCTCGACCTTCATCTCGCGCAACACTATCTTCTCCATTGGCTTTGGCTTTGGCTTTGTGTGGCAGGCTGATGTTGCGATGTCTTTGCACTCCGCACACACAAGTTTTAAACAGCCCTACACCGTGTGTTCTGAGATATTACCTAACCTTGGCTGGCCAGCTGACTACACCATTAATATATATCTCCGACAATCTCCCCATAATACTCCAACGAACACCACTACCACTATTACATCACCATCCACACAATGCATGGTTGGGCAGCTGGCCAGGACTCATCCCCTAGAGCAGACCAGCAATGCTCTGCTGACGTCAGCAACTCTGTTAACGAAAAACAGTTTGTCGCCTTCCTGGAAGCGAGCGCCTTTGCTTCAGTGTTCTGCGCAGAAGACAACAAGGATGGAGAACAGCACAGGGAGGAAGGAGGTGGTGCTGAGCGAGCTGGAGGGGAAGGACGTGGCAGAGACCGCGCGCGTGTGCATGGAGGCCTTCAACACGCTGCACATGAAGAACCTGGGGCGCCACCTCGACTTTGGCCTCTGGGAGGTCGCTCTCGGCTTCCACCACGGCCTCGTCTCCCACCCCAAGGTGCGCGAACCCCCCACTCCCTTTCTTTTTTTTGGCCCTCCCCCCTCTCTTCCAAGGGCGAGTCCAATCTTGTGAAGTTGATGAAAATAATTTAGTTCACACTCGATCGCCGATCTGGTGACGTGGTGGACGTGGGGATGTAGGTGTACGCGGTGGTGGCGCGCGATGGCGAGGGTCGCGTCGTGGGCTCCAACTTCCTGGACCAGAGAGGCGAGGTCGCCTCCGTGGGTGCGTTGCTCACGCGTTTGGCCGTTCGAAAGTTCGTTTTGCTGACTGGAGCGAGACAACAAAGGCCCGATCAGCGTTGATCCCAACACTCAGGCCGTGGGAGCTGGACGTGCGCTCATGCAGGCAGTCATCGGTGCGTGTGAGCACTCACACACAATCACAAGCACGCGCACGACGTCGTCGGCCAACGCACGCTGACTCCTCTCTGTGCGCGGTGGTGGTGGATGGCTGATGGCGACGAACACAGACAAGGGAGTGAAGGACGGGCACAAGTCGATTCGTCTGGTGCAGGAGGCCTACAACCTGGTCTCGTTCTCGCTCTACGCCAAGCTCGGCTTCGAGCCCAAGGAGCAGCTCAACTTCTTCATGGGTCGGTGCGTCCAGGACTGGCCCGAGCCCAAGCTCCAGCTCACCATCCGTCCCATGACGGCCAACGACCTCGCCTCCTGCGCCAGCTTGCACAAGTACGTGCTCGCCATGCTCTGCCACATGATGACGTGCGCCGCGCGTGCTAACACTAAGCTGTACAGACGTGTCGTGGGCGTGGAGCGCGAACTGGAGTTGGCCGAATGCCTGAGCTCGACCTGGTCGACCTACCACGACGAGCCGCTGGTGGCCGAGGAGGAGGGAAGCGGCCGGATCGTGGGCTACGTCACGAGCGTCACGCTGCCCGGCCACAGCGTGGGCGAGAGCGACGAGGTGGTGGCCCGGCTCCACTTTGAGATGACGCGGCGGGTGTCGGCCAGCCGCAACGACGACTCGGTCCTGTTCAAGGTCATCGGCCGCCTCAGCCCCGGCCTCGTCAAGTGGGCCCTCACCGGCGGCGGCCTGCGGCTGCAGCGCAACGCCACCCTCATGGCCCTCGGCTCCTACGCCGATCCCGTCGACGGCGTCTACGTCCCCTCCATCGGCTATTGATCTCCGTGACGTCAGCAATCGTTAGAGAAAATAGTTTATTTTATTTTCTTGGATAAATGTTGAGGAAAATAATTTACTTTAATTTTCTCTTTTTACGTGAAGGAAAATGGAAGAGAAATGCGTAAGTTTAATTCGAGAACTAAACTAGTGCAGAGATGACGACGCAAGAGGTGAGGTGGGGAGTGCTGGGCACGGCCGAGATCGCCAAGAAGTTTGTGCAGTCGGTCAAGCAGGCCGGCGGAGCCTCGATCGTGGCTGTCGCCAGTCGCTCCCTGGAGCGTGCTCAACGTACGGCTTTGCCAAGTTGTGAGTTCACCAACCCAAACCTCACTCACCCCTGTGTGTGTGTGTGGTCTCTCGCTGCAGAGTGGGGCCAGGAGCAGGGGATCCCGCGGGCGTATGGCAGCTACGAGGAGCTGCTGCGTGACCCCGCGATCGACGCCGTGTACATCCCCACGCCGACCCACCTCCACGAGTCCCTCACCGTCGCAGCCGCCCAGCACAAGAAGCACGTGCTGTACGTGTGGTCCCATCATCCCGTGGTCGCCTTCAGTGCGCGGATTGTCGCGCTTGTGTGAGTGTGTGTGTGTGTGTGTGCAGCTGCTCACTGCGCTGAGTGTGGCGCAACAGGTGCGAGAAGCCGCTCGGGAGCGATGTGGCACAGGTCAAGCGGATGATCGCCGCCTGCAAGGTATTTGGTGGCGTGGCGTGTGGTGAGTACCTGCACGTACAGCGCTCTGATGTGTTGACGGTGGGTATCCTCCAACATCGTCATGACCATCACCAGGAGAACAACGTCCAGCTCATGGACGGCGTTATGTGGACGCACCACCGCCGCACCGAAGCCATGAAGTACGCACGCACGCAGCTGGCAAGATGTGTGTGCTCGCTCTCTGCATAGAGACTGACCATGATGGGTGCATGCAGGGAGCACATCGCCAAGCTGGGCAAGATCAACAGGGTGATCACGTGCTTCACGATCGACAACATGCCCGCTGACAACATCCGCATGAACACGGTACCGAAGCTCAAGCTGGGTGTCTGTGCGTGCATGCGTGCGTGCGTGCGTCAGTGCGTAAGCGTGCGCGTACTGACGACACGTTTGGCGCAGGAACTGGAGCCGCTGGGCGCGCTAGGCGATCTCGGGTGGTACAACGTGCGCGCACTGCAGATGGTGTATGGCGAAACCACCCTCCCCGAGCGTGTCTGGGCGTCGGCCAAGCTTAACCAAGTACGGCGTCTCTCACCTCTCCTCCGCTTCTCATGCCTCTTGCTGATCGTCGATCGTGTGGCTCGTTCACGTCTCACAGGACGGCGTGATCATGGACTTCACCGGTGTCCTGTTCTATCCTGACGGCAGCACCGCGTCGCTTGACTGCTCCTTCAACGCGTGCTCCTGGCGCCAATGGCTCGAGGTTTGTGGTCTTCTGCTGCCGCCGCGCCCGCGTCTGCGGGGTGACGTCTGGTCTCTATGAGAGCCGAACTAAAGGGCGCCCTCGTGTCTAACTCAACAGGTCAATGGCACCGAGGGCTCGCTCTGCTGCGACGACTTCATCGTGCCGTGGAACTCCTCCCCGCTGGCCTTCCCCGAGAACAAGACCTACGACGAGCGGTCCCACTTCACCGTCTCCGCGGCCAAGAGGCCCTGGGAGAAGACCACGGTTGAGGTGGAGCCGTGCCTCGCGGTACTTGCCTTTGTCTCCTCCGTCTTCTCTACTTGTCCGGTGATGAGGTCCTCGCTCACCTGGTGAGCGCACACTGCGCCTCTGTTGTGCAGGAGGTGGAGCTGGTGAAGACATTCAACGCCATCGTGCGCTCGGGCGAGCTGCAGCAGCGATGGGTGGACATCACGCTCCACAACCAGATCATCGTCGATGCCCTGCGCGCTGCGGCCAGGACCGAGGAGGTGGTCCACCTCAAGGACTTCCTCCGCTCCGACTGATTCCCGCACACCTCCCTTATCTCTACGCGTACACGCAGCGATGATCTGCCATGAACTTGAGAACAGCGAGCTAGTGGCATCACACACCGGCACACACAAACACACACGGGCGCTAACACTGGTGATGCATGGTCGTGGGGCAGTCGGCGCTGTCTTATTACGGGTTGAGGCGCTTGTTGAGAATTTTGTACAGGAAGAGGAGCACGCAGAGCACCGTCGGGCCTATGATGACGCCCTCGAGACCCAGGAAGTAGAGACCGCCCACCACCGCCAAGCCCGTCACGTAGTAGTGCCCCATTTTGATCTTGGTGGTGAGGAGAGAAGGGCCTGGCGTCAGCACACACGATGCACGTCACAGGCTTGCAGTGGCGGGTTCAGATCAGTTACCTCGGAGTAGATCTTGGGGTCGATGTACCACGCAGCGGCCATGTGAAGGCAGAAGAGGACGACCGCATGCACGGGCTTGCCCACCAGCCACAGCTCCAGGCATGCCGGCAGACTCACCCAGTACGGGCCTGGACCGAAGATGAAGAAGAACCGATGTGAGAGAGAGCGTGCACGGATCAACTCGATGTGTGGTGGGAAGGGGGCGCGCGTACCGATGACAGGAAAGATGACGAAGAGAAGGGTGAGGAACGTGGATATGTACACGATGCGCACGCCCAGGATGGTGAGCGTGAGCCACGTCCACAGAGCGTGAAATATGGAGATCTTGACGAGCGACAGGAACACCTCGTTGATGGCCTGCGTGATGGCTTCCTGCACCATCACACGCGTGCCGCCGTCCTGTCTCAACGGCAGCAGCAGCAGCAGCAGCAGCAGCAGCATGTTCAGTTTGGGCTGTAGGTGTGGCATGTATGATAGTCGCGGTTGGCGCGCACCTTTGGAAAGATGAAGAGAAACCACTTGAAGGGGATATAGCTGCCGCGGTCGTCCGAGGCCACGAGGAGATAGAAGAGAGTGGTAAAGAAGAGGATGACTGAGAAGAGGAAGTTGAAGACCCGTTGGCTTGTCGACCTGCATCGACAAGCTTGTCAGCATGCAGCAGCGCGTCTGGCACTGCGTGCATGGCATGCGTGTGCGTGTGCGCTGCGTGCGTGTGTGCGTGTGCGTCGTGTCATGGCGTGTAGTGAAGTGTACCAGAGGGTGTTGAGAAGCCAGCCCAGGAGCAGGGTGAAGTTGAACTTGAGATAGTTCCAGACGCTGGCGATGACGTTGGCATTGGCCTTGTAGAAGTTGATGAATCCCTCGTGGCTGAAGAGCGCCTGAATGTCGAGCCTCGTCGGACGGCCCTCGTTCCGTCCGTCTTCCCTCTCGCCGCTGTCGTCGGTCTCGGCCTCGGCAGACGCGTCGGCCGCTTCGTATCGCTGGCCGAACTCGGGCCACCAGTGATTCGTGAGCTTGAACAGGAAGTTCTCGTGCACTGACGCGTTACCAACGGCTGGTTGCTGCACGCCATCGTCGACGACAGCCGCGGCAGTGTTGCCGTCAGAGGCTGCGCCCGAGTCGGCCGTAGTGCTGCTGAGGACCGAGGCGATGCCGATGGGCGGGACGACGTGGACAGAGGTCGCGTTCTTCTTGTGATATGAGCGTTCCTTCACGCCGTAGTTGGCCCAGAACTGATTGAACGTGTCCTGCAGCACGGACAGCGGTATGTCGTAGCCCGTGCTCTCTTTTAACTGGAGGAGACGGCAGCAGGTCCTGCAGGTCAGACGCGTCCGACACTGTCACTACGGCGCGTGGGCACAGAGAGCGTACTTTGCGTTCGGCCCACATACGCGCTTCCTCGGGCCACTGTTGAATGTACTGCAGCACCGCGTCCGCAACCTCGTCCGACTGCAGGTCCTTGAGCTGCTGCGTCACCTTGTGTTTGCCTGTCTCGGCACAATCACACGGCCGAGAGCAGCGTGTATGAGCACGTGAGGCAAAGGGTGAGTGTGCGTGTGCGTGTGCGTGTGCGTGTGCGTGTGCGTGTGCGTGTGCGTGTGCGTGGATGGGAGCTGTGAGGCACCTGTGGAGTGCCACATCTCGGTGGCGTAGTCGCGGAAGAGGGCGGTCTCCTCGGAGAACTTGACGACGAAGAAGACCGGCAGGGAGAGGATGAGCGAAACGAGGAGGAAGAGGATGATGAGGGTCATGATGCCGTTCATCTGCCGATGTAGCCAGGCCACGACCCGCTTGTCGCCGCGCATGAAGAAGTAGAGCAAGCGTCGTATCGGATAAGGCACGAACGTGTTCAGCAGCTCCGTCGTTTCCTCCTCGCTCACCTCGCTCGCCAGCCCTCCGTTCTCCTCCTCCGCCTCCGCCTCCGCCTCAACGACCTTCTTGTCCGCCTTCTCTTGGCCGCCGCTCGCTTCGCACGTTGGCCTCTCCTGCGTGCGCGGCAGTTCTGCCGCTTTCTTGGGTATCTGAGATCGCGCTTGGCTTGGGTTGATCGCGATCGGTCGACGCTGCTGCTGCTGCTGTTGATGCTGCAGTACAGTATCGAACGGCCTGCGCGTGGGGAAGCGGCGTGTGGCGTCGAGCGCCTTGGGATACGCAGGCCGATGGTCGAACGAGATGGAGTACTCGAGCGTTCCGCCGCCGCCTGCCCCCGTGCCCGGAATCAAGTGCGTGGGGAGCGGCGTGGCTGGCGGCTGCGACGCCATCGCCAGCGGGAAGAAGACGCCCTTCTTGCGCAGCGGAGCGCTGTGAGATCGCTTCAGCTTGACCGTTGTCACCTTGTGGGGTGTCCATTCCTCGGTCATCACATCTCGCTCCTCCTCCTCCTCGTCGTTGTCGTTCCCTTCCTCTTCGGTTGCCTCCAGCTTCATGAGATCCACGTCCATGTGCTGCTGCTCATGATCGATGTCGAACATGTCCTCGAGAGCACCACTGCCGTTGTTGTTCGCTTGCTCGTCCCCATCGTCGTCTTCGTCCTCTCCCTCTGTGTGTATTACCGTCGTCCTGTCCAACAGCTCGGTTTGGTCTTCGTCGTCGTCATCTTCGTCGTCCAGCGACCTGAGCGTCACCTTCTTCTTCGCCTTGCGATCTGTACCGTCGGTAGTCGCCGACGACGTTGGTGTCGGTGTCGTTGGCACGGCTGCGGCCGTGCGCTGGATTGATGACGGTGTCGATCGCTGTTGTTGGCTTCCCCGGCGCAGGAACTGATAGACGAAGAAGAGCAGCAACACCTGCTTGATGTAGGCAAAGTCGATGTAGGTGCGCACCAGCCACTTGAGCACTGAGAACACCCAGCCCCAGAACAGCAGCCACGGCACCCACTCCCTGCGTGCGTGCGTGCGTGCACAGAGCCATGATGAGAGACAACGTGGATGAGCAGACGCTGAGCGAAGCGTACCAGAATGTGACTGCGAGGCAGCTTACGAGGAGGAGCATGCAGATCTCGGCCGAAGTGACCTCGTCTCTGATTCGATCCTCTTCCTCTGCGTCAGGCGCTGATGAGGTCCCTGTGGGCGTCGTGTGCGCTGTCACGCCGTCGTCGTCTCGGCTGGACGCGCTCCGCGGAGTGTGGTCGCCGAGGCCGTTGCCCGCGAGCAGTCCCGGGATAAGCTCTTCGCCGCCAGGCTCGTCCGCTGTCGACTCGTCGTCGTCCTTGGTCTGCTCGTACTCGCGCATGACCCGCTCCCAGCTGAGGCCGCCGCGTTCGATGACGCCCATGACCGCCACGACAAAGGTGGCGGTGGCACCGACGAGGAAGGGCCACATGCCCATGTACTCGACGAGGAAGGGCAGCAGGCCGCCCAGGCCCAGGCACCACACGAGGATGTTGACCGCGCGCAGCACGCGCGGGTAGTGATAGCGCCAGCAGAGGAAGACGACGAGGCTGTAGGCCGCGACGAGCGGATAGAGGCAGGAGCGGATGAACGCATAGTTGAGGAAGAAGTAGCGGACGGTGATCTCGACGAGCCACACGAAGAGATAGAGTCCGCCGCGCAGGAAGAGGAACGTGAAGATGACCACCTGCTGCACCGTGTCGAGAGCGAACAGACAAAAGAGCACCGCCGCGAAGAGGAAGAAGCGACCCCACCTGCACACGCCCAGGTATTGCAGTGTCAGTAGTGCATCGTCGTGTGTGCAGAGGAGAGCTTGATCTTAGCGTACCGCTGCTTGACCAGCTCCTCGGTGATGGTGAGCAGCTTGAAGGGGAGGGTGAGCAGGCCCAGGAGCAACGGGGTGTCTGTCTGCATCAGCTGGCTTAGCCAAGCCCTGTGTGTGATGCACCACACCCGATGCCGCCACAGTCGCACAGTAGAGCGAGCGTGAGCCACAGATCCACACACACACACACACACACACAAAGAGAGAGAGAGAGAGTCGTGATGATGGCCCACCACAGGAACGAGGAGGGCAAGGGCACAGCACCTGGTGCGTCGGATGGCCTCCTGCTTGAGCGGATGCAGGAACACGCCCACCGTCACCGCTGCACGACCGGCCAAACCGACTTTAGTTATCACGCCCCTCCCCCCCCACACACACACACTGCCAAGCACGCGCGACGAGCGTGGGGTGAAGGGGAGGGGGGTGTACGTACCCCAGAGCAGAGGCCGCACGAACTGCTCAAAGACAAAGTAGAGCACGAAGAAGGCCCAGAGGGTGAGGATGAGGAAGAGGTTGGCCACGGTGTTGTAGAAGGCCTGTTTGATGGCCGTCTGCTCGACCGCCACGACCTGCTGCACCACCCCGCTCGCCAGCTGCCAGTAGCTCCCGGTCGTGGTGCGTCGGTGGGTCTCGCTCCGCGTCCGCAGCCGTCGGAAATGCGCCTTGGCCGCCGCTGCCGCCCCGGCAGCCGACGAAGATGAAGATGACGAATGCGCGGACGATTGAAAATTGTGATTTTGGTGACGCGGCGTCGGCATGGGCGAGCCGGGCGTTGGTGGCGGCAGCCCCCCTCGCGTCCCATCCAAGGGCACCTCCATGTGGTGGGCACGAGACTCTGCCAGGCGGCCGCGAGAGACGGGGTGACCCCAACCGCGGTCTCGTGGCTGCTGACGTGGCACTGCACACTTGCGAAATGAAATCGAAACGAAATTTGAAAAATAAATATAAAATGACATGTAAGCAGTTCAACTGTGGTTCCACGTCAGCGGCTATTGCGTCAGTGCGCATCGACACTACCGGTATACGGTAATGGGCGATACCTTACCAGGCCATCGATGCTTTGAAAACGGAGATCGAGTTTGGTGAGATCCCCCGGTTTAGCTGAGTTCTTAGAGGGTCCGCGAGGAGTAAGGCAACGAGAGAGACGAAGACAGGGTTGCTCTCGTGCAGCGCGGCAAGCTTAAGATTTTCCTCTTCGTCGAGTACACAGCGCAATGCGAGGCGGAATGAGGGAGGGCTCGTCGACGCGAGCAGGGCGACGGCGATTGCTGCCTTTTCTCTGCGTGATCAGCCTCACTGGCCTGTTCACTCTCAGCGTCATCGTCTTGACCGCCATGGATCTACAGCCCTCGTGTACGCTTGTATCGACCGCCGAGGCGAAAGAGCCAACGAAAGCCGCCCCACACGTTCAACCACCACCACCACCGCCACCGCCACTTCACAAGATCGTACCTAGAGAGGTGGTGGAGGACGAGGAGAAGGCAGCGCCCGAGCCGAAGGACATGGCGAACGCAGTGTGCCTCGTCAGCAGCGTGGGCGTGGACCAGAAGTGCGACTCCTCGCACATGCGTGCGCGCTGGGCCAAGGGCAACGCGTGCAGCAGAGACCTGCCGATGAACAGGAACAAGACAGTTCAGCTGGTGACGGACAAGATGAAGGAGGAGAAGTTCACCGTGGTGTTCATCACCATGCCCTCGCGCGTCTACCTGCTCAAGCAAGTCATCCGTGCCTACGACGGTCGTCCGCTGATCAAGGAGTTCATCGTGTTGCTCACTGCGGCCAACACCGGGCCCGAGCCCACGGCCAAGGACGTCGGAGCGGTCAAGACGCCGTTCACCGTGATCCCCGACAGCGGGCCCGTTTCGCTCAACAAGAGGTACGAACACGCGAGCGGCCCTGTGTGATGATGATGATGATGGCTTTGGTGGTGTTGACGTCACACTCCTCTATGGGGGGCAGGTTCTCCAACAAGATCGCGGACGCTGTCAAGACCAAAGCCGTGCTGACGCACGACGACGACATGATCTACACCGAATCTGGCATGGAGTGGGCATTCAGGGTATGAACGTTCATCATCATCAACATCATCTAGCTCCATCGCACAACGTGCGCGCTGATCGTGTTCATTCTTGTTCGTAGTTGTGGCAGTTCCACCCCAAGTCAGTCGTTGGTGCCTCGCCTCGCTACGCTGCTCCGGGCTTCTACGTGGGTCGGCGGTGGTACCAGTGTCACAACATGGTCCTCACCAACGCCGCCTTCGTGTCGGTCAACCTCCTCCGGGCCTACTCGGAGCCGTTCGGTCCGGCCAAGGACATCAGGGAGCACGTGGACTCGATCCTCAACTGCGAGGACCTCGCCATGAACTTCATCGCCGCCGCCACCTTTGGCTCGCCGCCCGTGACCATCAAGCTCACCAAGGGCATGGTCGTGTCGGACCTCCCACACCCGTACCTAGGCTCCTTCTAGTCGCGCTTGCGTGGCAGACCGAACTAACTTGATCGTCGTCATGCGCGCACACAACCTCGTAGGTCGTCACTGCCAGGCTTGAGCTCGGACGGTGATCACTACGATGAGCGCAAGAACTGCACGCTCAAGTTCCAGGCCATCTACGAGGGATGGTGGCCACTCCTCACGTCTATCTCGTACACGTTCTAGACGACATGCCTGGTCACTCAACTTCGCACATGACCTCTCTCTCTCTCTCACACACATACACACACTCATGTGCAATACGCACGCTCATGTGCAACACGCACTTGCTGCATTCGCCTGCCTCGGTGCTGGTCATGAACTCAAGCGAGCATGACAAGTTGTGGGGGCGGTGTCGCAACGCAGCTGCGTTAGGCGATAGGCTCATTCGGTGCGCGTATAGAGATCGACGCCGGATGAGCCGATAGTGGAGGTGACCGAGGTCTTGAGGTAGCCGTTCGAGTTGAACCCGCGGCACACCGGGTCGATGAAGCACAGGTACATCAGCTGGCCCACCGCCTTGGTCTGAGGCTGTGGCGTGATCCACACAAGCGCACGCACGCACACGTCGTTGTCGTCAGCAAACGCGCAGGGTGCGCACAGAGTGGCACGTCAAGCGATCGCTTCTCACCTTTTTGCGGATGTCGTTGGACGGCGCATCGGTGTTGGGTCGACGGCTAAAGTGCTGTTTGAGCTCCGTAGCGCTCACGTAGCGATCGAACAGCGCTTGGGAGACCTCGACCGTGTTGCCCTTTGCCTGCACACAATAGCGAGCGAGCGAGTGGTCAGAGAAGTTAAGTTATCTGCGGATCTAGATAGTGCAGTGTGCGCTGTGTGATGTGTGGTCTACTCACCTGAGTGGGGAAGTTATTGGTCTGGTTGTTCCAGCGCTGCTCCCACAGGAGCAGATCGGTGGCGTACTTGTTCATGTCGATCACGGTCCCCTTGGTGATGGAGTCATAGAGGTAGGCGACGAAGATCTGCCATCGGGGCTTGTAGTAGGTGCCCACCAGCCCCGCCCACTCCTTGCTCGCATAGTCGTTGATCTCTCCTGTCCATCCATTGGGTTTAGCACTGCACTGCTGCACACGACGCCTTGCCGTTGCGCTATCCGAATGTCGTACCGGTGGGGCCCCAGAGCGTGAGTTGGTTGCGCGCGTTGAACTCGTAGAGCCACCTCTCCTCGGCATTGGTCGCCCACGACCTGGCTCGCTCCGTCCTGGTCCCGTCGTCAGATAGATCACACGACAGGTGAGCGAGTCAGCAGCAGCAGGTGATCGTGGACACGCGCGCGATTCGTCACGTACCACACGCCGAGGAGGTAGTTGGTGTTGGTGGCCAGTATGGAGTCGATGTCGCTCAGGATCTGTACGAGCGCGGCGCCAATGTTCTTAACCTGGCCGTAGGGGTCCCTGCGCGACGTGACGTACGCGTCGTAGGCCCCATCCAGCAGCCCGTACGCGTCGTGGAACAGGTTGTCCAGCACCTGTGAAGTGTCAATCAGGGCGCACTCCACGATCAGCTTGAGTGCCAGCCACAGCGAGTGTCCAGTGATCGCCTTGGCGGGGATGTGCACCTGTCTGGTGACGTCGACCAGGTCGTACTGCCAGGGGCCGTTGGGTTGGTCCGGATGAGGCAGGTCGTGCCGGCTCTGCAGCAGCAGACCCCAGGCCTCTGCGAGCACGTCGGGACTGTAGGGCTGATCCCTGCTCTCGTTGCGATTGGGAACGAACGTGTAGATGCTCCTGCATGAGGCGTACATGCGGCCGTTAGCATAGGGTCACACGCACAGCAGGCAGACACGGAGTCATGCACCGAGTGATGACCGGGTTCTGGTAGGCCGACTGATGAAGCAGGCGCCACGCTTGCTTGGCGCTCGGGCTGACAACGTGTTGCAAGTCAGATAAATGATGAACCCGGAGAACCTAGCTGTGTGCCGCACTGCATGCGTACCTGTCGGCGCCGTAGCGGAAGCTCACGTAGCGGTCCAGCCAGTCGCCGACGTCCACAGCTTCCGACCGCCAGCCCATCTCTGCACACACACACACAAGACCGACCGACCAACCAACAACAGTCAAGAGCTGCACGTTAGTAGACCGCGTGAGCGTGGCTTTGGAGGGACCGTACCGGACATCAGCTCGTAGATGACCGGGTTCTGCTCGATGGCCTCCATCGTCAATCCAGTCCCGACCTGAAGACCACGACGTCGTGTGTCAGATTGAACAGCGCGATACAAGCTACGCGCGGTGTCAACGCTTGCCATCGTACCATGGTACTGGCCGACGCGGTGCGCGCGCTCACAGGAGCGGTGGCGATGCGCGTGAGATTGCCAAAGAGACCGCGGTTGCCGCCAAAGTCGTGCAACATGCACCAGACGAACGGTTTGCTGCGATCACGACACCGCGCCACGTCTTAGTTTCCTCTTGGTGGATCCCCACATCAGTCCGCGCACAAGCCAAGCCAGAGACAGCTGCCACACGGCTGGTACCCAAAGTAGGACTCAGTCTTGCTCCAGATGGGGTCCACATCAGCGTAGAGATCCAAGATGAGCATGTTGTCATTATCGACGCCCGACAAGTAGGCCTGCGTGCATTGAGGAATCAGGCGAGTGTCCGTGTGGAGGGACGTCGCCTTATGGCTCTGGCAGGCGTTAAGCGGGGGCATACCTTAATACGGTCGTTGCTCCACCAGCTGCTCCTGAAGAGCCAGCCCTGCATGAGCCAGAGAGCCTTGGGATCCGCAGTCGCCATCCCCTGTGTGCGCGAGTGAAGAGGGGTCAGCCTACCACCAGAGGCACGGACGACCAAGCTAGCTAGCTCGCTTGCCGGCCCTGACGACGAACACGGACCTCATAGACCGCCTTGCTGGCGGCGGCGAGGTACGTGGGATTGCCCGAAGGCGGGTCGAGCTCGTTGAACGTGTCCGCGTTGTAGATGTGATCGGTCCCGTACGCGCGGGTCTGCGCCTCGATGAAGGCAGTCCTGCGAGCATGATCGGATCAGCTACCGCGGCCGGTCACACACCGCGTGCGTGCACACATGAGTAGGCAGACAGTACCCGATCTTTTGGAAGACGGGGTCGAAGGGATCCAGCAGCCACACACGGTATTCGCCGGCGAAGTTGGCCCACGTGGGCGACAGCGTGATGTTTGCGTGCGGGAAGACGCGCTTGAGCCCGGCCGGTACGTGGCCAGCAAAGGCCGACAGCACGTTCTTCATCCCAAACTCTCTTTGGCGCTGCGCCATGGCAAGAAGCATCCAAGATCAGTGCGCGTGATGGTATGCGTGTGCGTGATGGTATGCGTGTGCGTGTGCGTGTGCGTGCGAAGCGAACAGCATGCAGAGCGTTCATTGAGCGATGAGGGCGGTGCACCTGCACGATCTTCTTCTGCAGCTCGGCTTGCCCTTCGCGCCAGCTCTTGGTGAGCGGCCCGGCCCAGGTTTGGACGTTCCCCATTCTGAACCGGTTGCCGTGTGTCGTCAGCCACACACGAGTGTGCGTGTGTGCGTGGACACAACGGATCGGAGAAAGGCTCGACACACACGACATACCGATTCCAGGCCAGGAACGCCGGTCCGGTGTAGAAGTCGTCGATCTCGGCGTCGGTGAGGCCGAACGCCCTCCACACCTCGGTCCACACGAGCTCTTGGCCGGTGAAGGCCAAAGGCAGGTTGATGCCATGCAGCGCCATCCTGCATGCACCAGCGAACGACCAATACTCGAGGTGTGAGAGCCAAAGTCGTGAAGGATCGCAACCATGCACATCAGGCAGGCAGGCACCAATCGATTTCGCGCTCCCAGCGCGTCCAGTTCCACCAGGCAGAGGAGTAGGAGACAGTGCACACGTTGAGGTAGTAGCGCCACTGCACCGGCGCGTTCATGACCACCGCCTCCGCCACCTGTGGCAGCGGGCTAGGCAGCTCCTGCACCTCGCCGCCAGCGAGCAACACGTAGGCACAAACAACCAATGTGTTCACATCAATCACTGCCATCACGACATTCCTCGTGGTGGTGTGCGATCCCATAGCCCTCCGTCGTACCAGGTTGTCGCCCGTGCCGTTCTCGCCCCACGTGACAGAGGCATTGCAGTAGTACTTGAGGTACCAGTACACGCCCGACGCCAGCGCCACCCCGCTGCTGCCGCGCACGGGCACCACCACACTCCTGCGCACGCACACACAATTATAATTCCGAAATTTAGATATCTTAATTTAAAAAATAAATAATTTAGTTCACATCTGCAGCTGTGGGGCTGTGGTGGTGGGAGTGCGTGTACCCGTTGGAGGAGGTGGTGGAGGGGAGGAGCTGGAAGACGTCGTTGCCCGAGCGTGGCTGGGGCGGGATGAGGGCCAGGTCGAATGACGCCACGTGCTGCGCCCCCAAGAGACGCCCCACCAGACCCCGCACCGCCGCCACCTGCGGGTCCTCCTCGTCTCCCGCCTCCTTCGCCTCACTCCCGCCCACCACCACCACCACAAGCAGCAGCAATAGGGCGAGACCGAACCAGCGTACACTGCGCACCATGACCTTGCGTCTTTGTGTGTGTGACCGCAGCGTGGTGTTGTTGTCATCAACGTTTAGTTCCGGTCATGCCCATTGGCTGCCGCGTGAAGCGGGGGGCGAGCACGTCTCTCATTCGATGATGGTGGTGATGATGAATGAAGCGACAAGAGAGGACGCAGACACAGAGAAGGTGAAGAAAAATACAAACGCGCCTGGTGACGGAGGGAGCGAGAGAGCTCCTGGTTTTAGGCGTCGATGTTGAACTCGTCGAGGCGGGAGTGGGAGACCTGGAGCAGGGGAGAGGGCTCGTAGTTGGAGCGATCGACCGGCACGTCGTAGTGCACGGCCGCGAACACCGAGTCCTTGTTGCACACCCTGGTGAGATGCAGCCCGCCTGTTGTGGAGACGACGTAGTGCGCACGCACGGCCGTTAGCTATCGGTGTAAGGCTAGCTGCGTGACGCGCGATGGCGCCACGACGGTGAGCGTACCCTTCTTGGAGCGTTCCTTGGCCTGAGGCGAGTTGAGGAAGTCGATGAGCGAGGGGAAGCTGTAGACCTCCTTGCCGATCTGCACGTTGAAGCCGTTGAGCTTCTTGGCGATCCTCTGGTGCTTGTAGCCCTCGGCCGTCTTCCTGCTGATGGTCACGCAGGTGTCGTTGTTGGCCGACACCCGCAGCAGGAAGCCCTTCTTCATGCTCGCCAGCCTGCGCTCGGCCTCCTTGGAGTCGATCAAGCCGTGGAAGCACCCAGACTTGCACAGCTCGTCAAACTGTACGTGTACACAGCGCGAACAGATAAACACAACCGCGTCAACCACCGCCACCAAGACTTGAGGACGGAAGAGGCTGGCACAGGCGACGTACGTCGCTCAGGATCGTGGGTCGGAGAGGACCAAAGATGTGAAGGAAGCGAGCATAGCTCTCGAGAGTGACGGCAAACCTCTTGTTGAAGTTGCTCGTCGTGATGTCCTTGCTCGCCACGGCTGCGAAACAATCGAGTCCCACGCACACACACACGTCAGCCAATCCCCCCTCACGTGTGCTTCAGCCGAGACAGGAGATATATGAGAGCACGCGGTACCGAGTATGAGCTTGGCGCACTTGACCATGGTCGAGTCGGTCGACAGAGACGAGGGCGAGAGGTTCATGTGATCGCCAAAGGCCTGGAGGAAGTTGTCCCACTCGACCATCCACGGCAAGTGCTCGGCGTCCTGCAGGCACGCGAACATCTCAGGATCAACTCACGTCACCGCAGGTGGATTCTGGAACGGGAGGGAGGACGTACGAAGGAGGGAAGCCTCTTCCAGAGGACTCGTCCGCTGAGGTCCCGGATGGTGTTGTCCACGATGATGTCGTCCCAGCGGGCCAGGATCTCGGCGAAGCTCGGCCTGGCGTAGCGGTCCTTGAGCCAGCAGTCGCGGATGAGCTTCACCACGTCCTCCGGCACGCCCTCGGGAATGGGCGGTCGCTCATCACGATCTGGTCAGGAGCGGAAGAAAGAACGACATGAGCGAGCAGGACGCGCTTGTAGGGGGAGGGCCGAAGTTGTCTACGTACCGACGACGGTCTCGCAGAAGAGCTGGAAGGAGTTCATGTGAGCAAAGGGCTTGCCCTGGCGAGCAAAGAGCTCCCAGAGCAGCATGCCGTACGCGTACACGTCGCTCTTCTCGCTCGCGGGGATGCCGCAAAGGATCTCAGGCGCCTGCTCGTGCAGCACGGTCGTCAGGCGGCGAACTCGAGCCGTTTCTACAGAACGCGGGATGCAGCGCAAGCAAGCAACAGAGAAGAGGGCGGGAGGAGGCACCATGTAGACGGGAGTGCCGACGGCCTTGTCCTTGAGGGGACCCTTGGGGTCGAACTTCTCCTTGGCGCACGACAGACCAAAGTCGCACACCTTCACGTTGCCCTCGCGGGTGATCTGTGGGGCGAGAGAGAGACGAGTAACATGGCAGTATGTACACGAGTGAGAATGAGTGCGCACGCGTACATCGCAATCGGCGCGTACCAGAACATTAGGCGGTTTGAGATCGCGGTGAATGATTGGCTCGGGCTTGAGGCAGTGGAGCCAATTCATGCCTGATTGGTGGAACGCGCATACACGCTTAGCTTTCTGAGAAGGCATACGGAACATGCAACAGCACGCACACATACGCACACGTATGCCACCAACACGCACATACGCGCGCAGGAGCAGCAGAAGGATGTGTGCGAACCTTGGGCGATGCCCTTGGCGATGTGGAAGCGCTGTCGGTTGGAGATGGGGATGGAGAGGTCGTGCACGATGGAGCCGAGGTCGCGACCCTCGACGTACTCCATGACGACGGCGAGGTTGTCCTTCTCCGTGCACACGCCCATGAGCAGCAGGATGCACGGGTGCCGCAGCGCCCTGTGTGTCCAGTGTGTCATAGTGGGTAGATGTAGATATGAGGTGTGCGTGTGTGGTCAGCCACCGTCACACGTCCCCACCCCCGCAAACGTTGCGTCCACACGTACTTCATGATCTCGACCTCGCGCTGCAGCTCCACGATCTTCTGCTGGGTGAGCTGCTGGTTGTGCAGCACCTTGATCGCCACGGGGTAGCCCCTGCACCGACCCTACGACGCCCCCCACACCCCAAGCCAGCACGAGCCAAAATATATTAATATTAATTAAATAATTCATAAATATATTTGAAGTTGCTAATAATTTTATATTATATTATATTATTTATTAGTTGGATGGATGGATGGGATCGGGGGGGCAAGGGAATTGAGGGGGGCAAGGAGGGGGAGGAGACCTTGTAGACGGTGCCGTAGTTGCCGCGGGCGATCTCATCCTTCCGCCTGTACTCGAGCTCTGAAGCCCGAATGAGGGTGCTGCCCGTTTCCTTGAGAGGAGCAGAGGGAAGGGAAGAGGAGAAGATGTCATGAATGGTGGTGGGTGGGATGGACCAGGGAGGAGGGGGGGACCAAGGAGAAGTGTCAACGATTAAATTCTCAAAAAATCAAATCAAATCAAATCAAAATAAATTCTTGCATGGAAGATGCTTCTTCACTTCAACCCAAACGAGATGTGGGGGGAGGGGCGTGTTAGTGATGGTAGCGTACCCACTCCCTCTGCTTGCGACGGTCCTCCTCCTGGTGGCGGCGCTGCTTGTTGAGGCGGGTCACGGTGGCCCTCTCGTCTTCCTCGTCGTCGTCAAAGAAGGGCTCGGCATCGGCCGTCTTCTTGGCCGACTTGCTGTCCATCTCCGTCACCGAACCGAGCTCGGGCGCCGACGATGCCTTCTTCCTCTTCTGGCCCAGCCCTGGCGACGTCGCTTGCTGCCTGTCCACCTCCAGCCTGCACGCGTTGCACCTCTGTCCTCCAAAAGGCAGCTGGTTAAAAAAACTCTCTCTTGGCCTGGTCCCCACCGTGTCGTTGCGCTTCAAGCTCGTGGTGGTCCGCTGTCTCTGTGTGACCGTCCGGTATGCCTCACGCCCAACACAAAAAGAGCGAAAATTTCCTCCGCTAATTAATTAATTTATGAAGAATTTGTGGAATGCTGACGTCAGCGACGGTGCCAAAGAAGAGCCCAAGGGGTGGTGTGATGGCAATCGGCTCTAGGAGGCGGTGGAGTGGGCGCTCTTGCTGCTGGGGGCGCTCATGAGCTTGGAGAGCTGGTCCTCGAGGTCGGCCGCGTCGACGTAGCTGGAGCTCTCCTCGGGCACCTCCATGTGGACCCGCGCGTACTCAGAGTCCTTGGAGCAGATCTTCTTGAGGTGGAGGCCGCCCTTCTTGGTGCGCTCGCGAGCCTGAGGCGAGTCGAGGAAGTCGAGGACGGTGGTGAAGGAGAAGATGTCCTTGCCGATCTGCACGTTGTAGCCATCGTCCTTCCTGAGGACCCTCTGATGCTGGAAGATGCCGTTGACCTTCCTGCTGATGGTGATACAGGCGTCCTTGGACGACAGGCGGAGCAGGTAGCCCTTCTTCAGCGCTGCTAACCGCCTCTCTGCCTCCTTGGCCTCGATCATTCCGTGCCAGCACCTGATGTGATGTCAGTGCGCGAGAGTGTGAGCCATCCATCGCGCTGTGCGTTCATCACGGCTGATGGCGGGGTGGATCAGGAGAGGCTCGAGCGTACCCTCGCTTGCAGATCTCATCGAACTCGGCGAGGATGGTGGACCGGAGAGGGCCGAACACCTTGAGGAACCTGGCGAAACTCTCGCACGTGACGACGTACTTCTTGTTGCTGTCGCCTGCCGTCTGATCCTTGTCCTCCTCCGCTGTGAATGCGCGCACGCACGGTCAGCGCTACGCCACACATAGCCAGAGAGAGAGAGAGAGAAAGAATGATGGACGAGCATACCCAAGGCCAACTTGGCGCACTTGTAGGTCGTGGTCTCAGGCCCCAGAGTCGACGGGTTCAAGCTGTAGTACTGGCAAAAGGCCAGTGCGAAGTTGTCCCAGTCCACCACCCAGGGGTAGTGCGCCGTCGACTGCGAGAGAGAGGAGAGCAGTGAGGATGTGGTCTTTGCTGGTCGCCAACAAAGACGTGCGGGAAGGGGCGTGTACCTCCTTCCGCCTCAAGCGCTTGTAGAGCGCACGACCCTCGAGATCCTTGACAACGTTATCGACGACAATGTCGTCGAGTCGGTCGAGAATCTCGGAGAAGCTGGGCCTGAAGTGTCTGTCCGGGTGCCAGCAGTCCTTGATCAGTTTCCGAATGTTGCTGGGAATGTCCTCGGTCATCGGGGGTCGCTCGTGTCTGCGCCAATGCACTCACGACTTAGCGATCACAAGACTCACTGGAGGGAGGCAGACGAATTGAAGGGCAAAGGAGAAGGGGCGGGGGTACCTGTCGATGACGGCGTCACAGAACGCGTCGAACGTGGGGATCTCGCTGAAGGGCCTGCCCTTTCGCATGAACAACTCCCACAGCAGCACGGCGTAGGCATATACGTCTGACTTCTCGCTCGATGGCACACCGCACAGAATCTCCGGAGCCTGCACAAACAACGCGAAGAGCATGTTAGCCGCACTTGTGCGTGATCAGGCCTGCGAAGGATGGTGGTACCATGTAGACGGGAGTGCCGACGGCCTTGTCCTTGGGTGGCGCCTTGGGGTCGAACCTCTCCTTCACGCATGACAGACCGAAATCGCACACCTTCACGTTGCCCTCCTTCGTCACCAGGATGTTGGCCGGCTTGAGATCACGATGAATGATGGGCTCGGGCTTCAGGCAGTGGAGCCAGTTCATGCCTGCAAGCAAGGAGGACGCTCAAGTTTAGCATGGTGCAGTGTCATCGCGTGCGCGCGCGCTCGCAAAGGGTTGTTACCTTGGGCAATGCCCTTGGCGATGTGCAGCTTCTGTTTGGTGGAGATGTCGACGGAGCGGTCGTGCACGATGGTGCCGAGGTCGCGGCCCTCGACGTACTCCATGACGACGGCGAGGTTGTCCTTCTCCGTGCACACGCCCATGAGCAGC
>CDFA01025270.1:131557-163031 GCA_000826305.1 Acanthamoeba healyi | reverse complement strand
TTAAGGGGCCAGTTCCCTCTGCTCTGCCCTGTGTCCCGCACAAATATGATAAATATTTGCAAGAGAGAACCGGAAAAAGAATTGTGCAAGTTTCAAATTTTTTCAGGCTTGATCTTGCATCTTTTTTATTGGCGATCAAGGTGCTGACTCGCGGGGGCAAAGTTGATGGAAGGGGGACGACAAAGGTGCGCTACACGCTAGATTTTTTGATTACGGAAAATCTTAGAGGGGGGCCCTCCGAGATTCGTGAAATGCAAAGAAATGTACCCAGAGGCGACGGGCGTTGTCCCAGCACGCTGAAGATAATTCAGTGCTTGCGTGCTGGGTGGTAGAGCCAACTTGATTGGATGAATCAATGGGACGTGCGTCCATTGTCCATCAAAAAATAGAAATCTAACGCTGTGGAAAACCGTTTTTCCCAAATTTCTCTGTTCGCAAAGCTGTGCATATTTGATATATTTATGCGGGACAGGGGGCAAAACAGAGGGAACTGGCCCCTTAATGCGCCAAGGAATGCCAGCAACGGACGAATAAAATTATTATGAAATAAAATTAAGAAAAAATAAAATAAAAGAAATTAATAACAAGAGAGACATGAAGATGATGAACAACTGTTTTTTTATGTGTAGAAGGAAGAGGAGGAAGGAAGACACGCTGATGGCTTTGGAGATTTTGAGATTCATCATGAACCAGAGGCCATCACGCCTTGGATCTGATGGAGAAGGGGGTGGTGGAGAAGAAGAGGAGAGACGAGAACACGTGAGACTCCCGGGCATGTGTGCATGTGTGGAGGATGTAGGAAGATGTAAGAGAAGGAGAAGAGGAGAGTAAGGTGAGGTGTTGAGTTACTCCAGCTCAGAATCAGCGATGGGAGGCTCGGCGTCGTCAGAGTAGATGTTCTCGGCCATCTGCCACACCTGAAGGATGTTGTCCTCGGCCACGGACGCCAGCATCCACGGCTCGTTGGCGTTCCATCCAAAGTCAGAGATCTTGTTCGTGTGGCCGCCGTGGATGAACAGCAGCTCGGGCGGACCGTCCTCGGCGTCCTCGCCCGACTGCTCGTCGCCGATGCGCGACTGGTCCCACACCATCAAGCGCCTATCGGCAGCGCACGAAGCCAGAACCTACAACAAGCAAAGGAGCCAGCCGCACACAAACACAAACACACGCACACGCACACGCACACGCACACAACAGCGTTGGGTTGAGGACGACAGAGGCACGCGAACTCAAAGAGACGAGTGATAGAGAGAGAGAGAGAGAAAAGAGGGAGGAGCGGGTACCGATTCGTTGAAAGGCGACCACTGGACAGCCAACACTTCGTCGCGGTGGCTGTCGAGGGAGTGCATCTTGTTCTTGAGCATTCGCAGATCCCACAGGGCGACGGTGCAATCTGCCGAGCCGGTGGCGAGGATGAACTCGCTGTGGGGGTTGAAGGAGAGGCAGTTGACCTCGGCGGTGTGGGCCTGAACGGCGTGCCGGGGCTTGCCTTCTCGCGTGTCCCAGATGAGCAGCTTCTTGTCGTCGCCGACCGAGCCAAAGTAGGAATCGTGGTGGAGATGCCACGCGACGTCCTCCACGACAGATTCGTGGTGGCCCTGGAAGACGGTCTTGGCGTCGAGCGTGGTGTTGGTCTTCTTGACTGCGCTAATGTCCCACATGCAGAGGCGCCCATCGTCGGCGGCGCTCAGCAGATGGCCCTCCTTGAGCGGCGACCACGAGAGGCCGTAGCCCTCCTTCTGGTGCCCGATCAGCCGGATCTCGGGGTTGCACTTGCCATCGTCGGCAGGCTTGGCCGGGTGCTTGGTGTAGTCAAAGATGAAGACCTCGGACGAGATGGTCTTGGTCGCGATGATCGAGTGGTTCTGGGGCATGAAGCGCGCCCTGTTCACCTCGCCGTCGTGATTGATCTTCATTACGACCTCGATCTTGCCATCCGCCGCCCCGTAGCCCCCCGCCTCCTTCGAATCGTCGTATTTGCCGGCCTCGATGGCCGTGTCCTCGAGCGGCAGCTTCACCTCAGCGATCATGAGGTAGTTCTGCTCCTCGCCCGACGTGTGCGTGCCCAGGATCAGCTTCTGGACCGAGTAGTCCTTGCCGGGCGGCGTCGTCTTGTCGGGGAGCCACTGGCACGTCAGGCTGGGCCATTCCAGCGCATGCGTCATCACCAAATCGTACAGGAACGGCGTGTTCTTCTTCCATATCTTGTACTCCTCGTTGATGATCTTCTCCTCCGCGTCCTCCGTCGTCGGCTCGTCTGGATTCATTCTCTGCCTCGCACGACCCCCTCAACGGCCTTCTTCTACTCTTCGCTTGCTACAAAATCAACACAAAAGATTTCTTCCCGCCCCGCTTTTCTTTTTGGTTTCTTTTTCCCTTCGCGCCATTTTTTCCCGCCAAAATGTTGGAATTCGGGACAGGTACGGCACGAGTGATTGGTGCAAAACTCATTGTGGAGGAAACATGCAGACTGTGTCCCTAGGGGGCGGCTTGGGCGGCGATCTGATAGCACACCATGCTCTGGAGGAAGGTGACGGTGCCGTAAATGGGGTCGAGGCCGCGGACGAGCACGATCTCGGTCCTGTTGGGCGCCAGGTAGTAGGTCTGGTGGTAGACCAGGCGGCCGCTGCTCTTGTCCACGTAGGTGACGTCGCGGTGGAGGCGGTTGACCGTGCGCACGCTGGCCACCGAGTGGATGACCGACCCGTCGGTCTGTGGCCAGTCAAACTCGAAGCAAGTGCCGATGTCAGCACGGCCGCCCAGAGGGATGCCGTACTCGTAGACGGGCGTCGGAGTCCCGTCTGTGCGCGTCACGTAGCAGCCGCACTCGCTCTCGTACGTGGTCGACAGGTTGAACCACGGCAGCGGCACGTACGAGACCTGGTGCGCTGTGAGCGGGTCGTAGTAGGTGATCGAGCCGGAGCAGTTGAACCAGCCCAGGTTGCGGGGCTTGAACTCCTCGGTGCGCAGCATGCCCTCGTAGGTGAAGCGCACTGGTTCGCACAGGGTGTCAACGAACGGGGCCGGCGATGCCGACGGTGATGGCACTGGGGTTGAGGAATGCGGCGCGGACGCCACCATCAGCACACAGGCCAGCAAGGCGGAAACGCACAAGAGGTAAGAAGAGGTCATAGTAAGGGCTGGAGCGAGAGAGTGAAAGGCAGGTGGTCTTTGCTCTTTTACCTGCCTGCGCTGAGTCGACACCTTTAGTTTACGTCCACGAAATTGCACGACTCCTTGCCAATCATATTTTGTTCACAATTTTATTTTTTGCGCACAGCCAAATTTTGCTGGTCGCAATGGCCCAAGTGAATGTGGACGTCTCAGATTGTTCGGTGGGGTGATTACCTGGGCCTTCGTGTTCACGTGGGCACAGGCATCTCCTTTGCTCTGTCCGTGCAAACAGCCTCCGCAATATCACATCTTTATTTTACATTTGAGTTTGATGACTGCCTATGACACCACTGTGGGCTGCCTTCAGGGACAGCCTGAGGCAGCACTAAGGGTCTTGGATCTCAGCATTCTTCCGTAGCTTGGCCATCTCTCGCTTCCTCTTCTGCACGAGGACCAGAGTACCCGCCACGATCACCACCAGCACAATCACCACGGCAACCGGCACCACAACCGCCACCGCGATGATCATCCCCGTGTTGTCGTCGCCACCAAGTTCGTCGTGGCCTCCACCGCCGAGGAGCACGCCCAAGCTGAGGCTCGGATCGTAAACCAGCGATCGCTCGAACGCGGGCAAGTGCAGCGCCAGCTCGAACTCGGCATCCGACGACGGAGGCGTGGAGGCCACAATGTTGATCTCGTGGCTGATCAGCACAGGCACATCACTGCCATCGACGAGGGCCACATCGAAGAGCTCCACCGCGCAGCCTGCTTGCTTGTTGTCGTCGTCGGCAGAGCCGAAGGAGAGGAAGTAGGTGGTCATGTTGGCGTGAGGCGAGTTAGACACCTTCCGCACGCTCATGGCGCTAGCCACCGCCATCGACGTGGCCTCAGCCCGCGATGAGCTGTCGAGCATGCTGGCGAGCCGGTACTTCATGGTGATGCCCTCTGAGGAGCCAGGAGCAGAGAGCGCGTCGGCGTTGTTGTCGATGTTCCTGGTGAGATTGACCGACCACTTGACCGAGCCAGAGCCGATGGTGAAGCTCGTGCCGGCGAACTGAGTCGACTTGTTGGTGGCGTGGAAGGTGAAGGCCTGCTCGAACTGCGTGGTGTTGTCGACTCGGGCGGCGTAGACGTAGGTCGTCGTGTACTCTGCCTGGCCGGACTCCGTTTCGTTTCGCACCGTGCGCGTGAAGCCTGTTCACGCCAGATGGTCAGGTAACAGAGCCTCTGCGAGAAAGCGCTGCAAGGCGTTGTGAAAGCACGTACTGGTGAGAGCTGAAGCGGGCAAGGTCGCGTTCCCCACTGCCAAGCTGGCGAACTGGGACGACACGCCCAGAGCGTTCTTCCCATCTGTACCAAGTGCGACCGCGTGGATCAGCGTTGCGCCTCATCGGAGAGGGAGATGTAGACAAGAGCACCGTTGGAGTTCAGAGGAGCGGTCACTTGGACCTCGGCCGCCGCGGTGGAGTCGAAGCTGGCCGTGGCGTTGGCTAGCGGGACGATCTTTGCGCTCGGAGTTGGGATTGCTGAGCGGCTTGGGCTGGGTCTCGTCGGCGAAGCGGATGGCTGAGCAGTGGGCGACGGCGAAGGACGCAAAGTAAGATCGCACCCAGAGGCTCTGAACTGGAACTGGCCGTTCAGGGATGTTCCCACGTAGCTGTACCACGGCGAGGTAGGGTCCGTCCTTATCGCGAAGTCGTGAATCGCGATCGGCATCGAAGTGTTGGGTGCGATGGTTCCGTTGACGTATTGCATGCCCACGCTGTAGCCGTTTGGCGCACCGACAACGAGCCAGAAGAAGCCCTGGCCCAGGTAGAGGCCATCGGCGCTCCCTGTCGCCGTCGTGTTCACAGTGAAGTTGTTTTCTGCGCCCACCAAGCTCGGCACGACGAGCGCGCCTCCGGGCAAGGGCAAGCCGGGTTCCATGTTGTCCGACTCAGAGTAGATGGTCGCTGTTGGCACAAACGACCCTGTCATCCCACACCCATGGTCAGCCAAGAAAACTTTGGCTTGATCGGAATTAAAACGTTGGGCCAGGCGTACCGCTGTTATATTGCGGGATGGAGACGGCGGAGAGCGTTATGGCGTAGGTGACCTCGAACCTCTGGGCCAGGAACTGATTCTGCCAAAGGGAGTTAGAGCGGTACTTCATGTTGCTCGCCAGCTCGCCGCACACGGGCTCCGCGGCGGTAGGCGCAGACGTGAAGAAGCTCAACGCCAGGACCACCAACAGCAGCACCTGTAGCTGCACTGCTGCTCCTGTGCGCCTCCCAAGACAATCCATCCTTGCTCTGCGACCAAGGTCTGTGCGTGGCTCTGGTGAGTTGTGGATATCGGACACAGTGAGGAGGCAACAACAGGTTGATTTGCCTGTCGGCCGAAGGGCAATTGCAGCCAATCATTGTGGCTCGCCCACCAAATTAACATCACTCCCACGAACCACTGGGAATCTTCACCTGCCACGAACCTCCGATCGGTAGCTTGCGTCACCACGGCATTGGGCCAACCTTTTTTTTTTTGCACGATTTCGGTGTGACAAAAAAAAATTGGAAAAATAAATAAACTACGTATCATATATTGTCGATAAGCACGCGCTGTGCTGAGGAGATGGAGGCGGGAGGCACAGCAGGCGACGTCGAGGGCAACTACCGTGAGATAGTACGGGCATCCGCGCTTCCCCATTTCCCTGAGCGGTGCAGCAGCAGAGAAAGTTCACACCACGCGCTATAATGGGGGTAGACTGCGCGAGTGCATGGGCTCTTCCCTGGACTCAGGCGCCGTGGCATCTACGACATCGTCGTGCGGGAGAAGGGCGACGTCGACAGGCACGCACGCACGCTCGTCTCGTAACTCACACGCACCCACAATGCTCTCGCCTTCGTAACGTGTGGTGCGGGACTCTCTCTGCTGCGCAGGGTGACCAGCCGCATCCTGCGAGTGCTCGACAAGGCCGCTAGGTACGCTGATGTCGCTGAACCTGTGCACACAAGGAGGAGAGGAGCGAACTCACGGCCCGCTCACATCTGTGTGTAATCAGCGGCCAGTCGCTGGTCCCCAGAGAAGCGGCCGAGCGAGCTTTTCAGGGCGGTCCGACGGCTGTTCAACCACAAGGCGATGATCGCGGCGGCCGCCACGACGAGGGCAAGGGCAAGGAGCGCGTGTATAAGCTCGAGGCCCAGAAGAGGGATCTGGAGATCGCGGAGCTGGTCGCCATGTTCCCCGCCCTACCCCGCTCGCGCATCGAAGCGACCTACGACGCTCACCAGCACCACCTGGGGCCCACTATCGATCACCTTCTTAAGACGGCCGTCTCTTACAACGCCGACGGCGGCGAGCGCCACACCGGCAATGCAGAGCAGCTGGGCGACGCTGACGACAGCGACGCTGAAGCCAGTGCCGACGATAGTGATGACGGCAGCGACGACGACGGCTCTGACGAAAGCAATGAAGGCGCAGAAGAAGAGGAGTACCAAGGGCTCAAGCACATGTGCATGGAATACGTACGGCAGAGGTGGGATCTCTATGCCGACCAGCTGCACCGCCTCTCGCCCGAGGTGGCCCACGAGCTCAGGAATCACGTGCGCATGCACGACCCGAGTTCCCACGCTCTCGCCGCCCAGCACGTCGAGCTTTCAGCCGAGGAGGAACGTGCACGCGAGGACCTTAACTCTGTCCTCCTATTCGCCCTGTCCTCCTCCTCACTATCGCCTCAGCTTTCATCGTCGCACTCATCGTCGTCATCATCGTCATCGTCCTCGCTGCCTGTCTCGTCCGGTGATGCGCGAGAGACCCTCAAGCTGAGCAAGGAAGGTGTGTCCGGCTCGGTACATGCACGCCTGCCTCTATATCACAGCGTCTGATGCAGCGGCGACGCTGGCAGAGTGGTTCGTGTTACTCACGTCGCGAACGTCTCATGACAGTCGAACTGGATGGCCGAGTGGGAGGACATGGAACGCAGGGATGAGGAGATGGCGCGCGCCCTGCAGCGAGAGGAAGAGGAACGGGCAGCCGACATCGAGCGTAAGGACGAACAGCTGGCTCAGCTCATCGTCGCTCAAGAAAGGCGCCAACACGCTCTTCGTCTTCGTCGGCAGCGAAAGGCCGAGGCTAGCGAGAAGGAGGAGCAAGAGGAAGCTTTGAGAAGACTCGAAGCGCAGCGGCAGGACGAGGAGTACGCCCGCACGCTCCAGCAGCAGTTGGACGCGGAGAAGCTGCCAGAGGACGCGGAAATCGAGCGCATGATGCAACTGATGGAGGAGGATGACGCCTCCATGAGCCTGATCCGCGAGCTGCTCGGCGAGGAGAAGCGGTTTCGAACGCAGCCTTCTGCTATCAGCAGCAAGCGTACACCTCACCTCTTTGGCTGAGGGCCTCTCGCCTCCCAGTTGGTGGGCGTAGGCAGGTTGAATGTCTGACGCTCACTCTTCTTTCTCTGCACAGGCGTGGATAGGCTGATGCTTCAGTCAGGTGAGTTGTCGTTCGTCACAGCTGGGATGACGCAACACTGCTGCACTCACACCATCACGTCACACACACACATCACCACACACTACGCGCCACCTCACACGCACATCACAGATGAAGAGCTGTGTGAAAAGCTGTTCGCCGGGAGCATCGATAAACACATGTATGGGCTGAAGGTGCTCGACATCAAGCGCGTCCTGCAAGTGGAGCTCGTCCGCCGCTTCATGGCCAAGTGGATTGACCTGAGGAACACCTACGGTACGTCGACCTTGGTATCACTCGGCCACGCAACGTTAGTGCGTGCGTGCGGCTGATACGAGTCGGCGCCAGGTTCCTTTGCCGAGGAGGCTCGGCCGAGGTTGGGGTTCCATGGCACGGCCCAGGACAACATCCACAGCATCGTCCGGCAGGGACTGCTGGTTCCAGGCTCCCAAAGCGGCATCCAGCATATGACCGACACCGGTTCGTTGCTTGCAGAGTGCCATGGGGAGGTCCAAGCGCACGAGCGGCTGACGCGTGGCTATAGGAAACTACGGAGCAGGGATCTACCTCTCGCCGCGTGCCTCTACCTCGCTGTCCTACGCGCGGGGATGTGGAAAGCTCCTCGTCTGTGCGGTGCTAATGGGCCGCATCTTCGAGTGCACGGGGCTCATGCACGGGGCACCATGTGTCGACGGTACGCTTGTCCTCTCTCGTCGTGACCGTCGTCAGTGGCTGACAGTCACTCCCCTGCACAGGCTTCGACAGCCACATGTCGCCTGACGGCGACGAGCTCATCTTGTTCGAGGCCGCTCAGGTATGCCTGTGTGAAGATGACGACGTTGTCTACCGCTGCACCGACACAACGCTCACCTGTGCGGAGCTCTCATCATCGTAGGTGTTGCCCTGTTTCGTGCTCACCATCGAGGCGCCAGAGCCCCGGCCGTACAGCATGCCCTCGCCCGCGCCGGCGGCTCCCACGCAAGTCATCCTGGCCAAGAAAGCGGCCAAGGCCAAGGGCGGGCGCGCGCCCAAGGCCACGGCCAAGCAGAAGAAGAAGCAGAAGCTCGAGCGCCGTTTGGCCAAACGCCGATGACCTCCACCTCGCACCCGCTTTCGCGCTGCAGCTCACCCTCACACCGCCGTATGTTGTGGATCGCGCGATAGGCTGAAGACAAAGCTGCCCACCAGAGGTTGGAAGAGGCCTCCTTTGTTGCACAGCTCTGGTGATCACCATCAAGCACTACATCACCAAAACACAGCAAACAACAACAACTGAGCGGAACGCACTTATCATCTGTCTCGCACTTGGACGACATCGCAGTACTCGCCCAGCCAAGGCTTGGACACTGGTGAAGATTTTATTTTGAAATAAATAAAAAAAGATAATATTTCCAGGGAAGAGATGGAGGAACACACGGGTGAGCCCAAGACGGTGGTAGAGTGGGCGGTGAAGGTCATCAATACGGCGGACACGGACCTCAAGGCGGCACACACCCTCCGCGCTCTGGAGCTGTGGCAATCGGTGCGTCCCGCGCCACCCCCCCTCGGTAACTAAACTTTCTCATCTTCTGCTGGTGGCGTTGTGAGCAGGGAGCGCTGCCAAAGGACAACGTGGGCACGGGCGAAGCGCCGGACCGACCAGCGCGGCCCGAGCACGTCCAGCTGCTCCCGCCGCACCTGGCGCCCAAGCGGGGCAAGGGCGGCAGCCTGGCCAACCGCATCGCCATGGTCCATTCGCTGGTCCACATCGAGTCCATGGTACCATTCACGCACGCGCACGCACAGCCCTTGGCATGCCTGCGACACATGGATGCGCTCACGCCGGCGCCTGCTTGTTCGTGGTGTGGTGCGTCGCCCGTGCATAGGCTGTGGACTTGAGCTGGGACATCATGGTACACACGCACACGTCACACGCACTGCGAGCTCTCTTGCGTTCGCAACGGGCTAGCTGACCTCAGCCGTCGTCGTCTGTGTGCAGGTGCGATTCCAGAAGACGGCCGACCTCCCGGCTGAGTTCTACGCCGACTGGCTCAAGATCGCCGCAGACGAGGCCAAGGTGACACATCTCATTCCCCTCTCTTCTCTGCTCAGCTACTTGACTGACATGCGCGCACCTCTCGTTCAGCACTACGGCATGCTCAAGAAGAGACTGGGGGAGCTGGGCTCTCACTACGGTGCACTCCCTGCTCACGTACGTGCACTCTCCGTCCCCTCTCATGCTTTGGTGGCTGTGTGTACAGTTTGCTCGCACGCATCCATGTCCGACTGCGCATGTGACTATGCGTCTCATCACAGGATAGTTTGTGGGAGAGCGCTCAGAAGACTTCTGGCAGCCTCCTGTCGCGCTTGTGTATTGAGCACATGGTCCACGGTGCGCACGCTCCTCACGCTTCCTTGCAGACTCAAAGCTCCACACACACACACACACACACACGAGCGGTGTGGTCTGACAGAGCACAACGCGCTGCTGCTCTTGTGGGCTGCTCGCGCGCAGAGGCCCGAGGGCTCGATCAAATGCCCACTACGGTAGCACGATTTCGTTCTGGAGGCGACGCGGTGACGGCCGATCTGCTCGAGGTCATCCTCGAGGTGCGGCCGTGTTGGTTGCTCTGATACTTTCGCTCCCCCTCAAGCTCACACTCACGCACATACAGGATGAGATCACGCATGTCACAGCTGGCATGAAGTGGTTCACGTATCTATGCAAGCAGGCAGAGCCGCCTCTGGTTCGTCCCTCCCCTAACCAGGCTTGCCTGTTCTTGATCACTCGATGGATTGATCATCTTACGTCTGATCCATCTCCTCTTCCTCTCCTCGTGCAGGACCCCATCCCAACGTTCCACCAGCTGGTGCGTGAGAACTTCAGAGGCGGCCTCAAGCCGCCATTCAACACCAGTGCAAGGTGCACGCCTGCTCGTTGGCTCATTGTGTCTTCCTTCGTGTTTCGCTCATCACACGCACACACGCGCACAGGGAGAAGGCGGGCATGACGGAGGAGTGGTATGTGCCGCTCGTGCTCGGGCCCAAGCCCACCCCCGCCCACCAGGCGGCAGCAGCGGGAGACCAAGGCCAGGCTTGAGCTTGAAGCCTCACGAAGCGGACGATCGCTCGCTTTGGCGCAACAGCTCGGACCTCTTCAGCTGGCGGCCAATTGCGCCTCACGCGAGTAATAAAACGAAAAATTATAATATTCTTTTTGTATTGCCATTTTTCGTGCCTCAAGGCCTGGAGCTGGGCTCACTTGCGTGCTGCACCAAGAGAGCGAAAAAGGCTGACCAAAAGAAGCAGAGAGGCAAGGAGAGGACCCTAGTTTTTGTGGTGCGCTCTTGCCCTTCCCCTCGCCAGCGTGGATTTACGCGCCACTCATATTTATTTATTATTTGTATTTTTATTTGTGTTGCAGGAAGACCTCATCTTCTGCACCTTTTTTCTAACTAGTACCTCACACAAAAAATAGATTAGCTTGAGGGTGCTCATCAACAAAGAGCGAAGAGGAAAAAAACAAAAAAAAAACAAAAAAGAGCGAAAGCGACGCGTGCCCTGCGGGCGGGAGCCTCGCCTGCCTGAGAGGGGGATGGAGGAGGACGCCCCGCCGAAGAAAGGGCACAAGAAGGAACGGTCTGTTGGCGGGCGAAAAGACAGGGACAAAGACAAGGACAAGGCGGAGAGACAGGGCGAGTGCGATGCTGACAAGCCTCAGCTGGGCAGCAGAAGCTCTTCGTCGACGCGACGGGAGGAGGCGCGAGCCAAGGAGAAGCGGGCCAGGGAGAAGCAAGCGGCCAGTGGTACCACCATCGTCATCAGCAGGGAGGAGAGCGGAGGCGAGGATCGGCCGAGCAGCACGCATCATCACAAGCACCTCGAGGGTGCCGCAAAGGAGGAGTGCGACGAGTTGTTGCCGATGGCAGCGACGACCGCTGCGGGAGTGCGGGAGAGTCAGAGGATTCGCACGAGCAAGCAGCAGAAGAAGAGCGGGGAGAAGGGTAAGGACAAGAGCAAGGACAAGGGGAAGGAGCGGGCGGCGATCGAATGCAACAATCTCTCGACATCGGCCACACACGTGCAACCTGCGATCCCGCACCTCTCTCTGGCCTCGCTCCACAGCCAGCCATCGTCTGCACCGCTGGCCATTCCTCTTTCTTCTTTCTCTATGAGCGGCAGCGCTGGTGGCTCATCCACTCCTCCCTGCTCTCCAACTTCGCCCACATCACCGTCCTCTCCGTCTTCGTCATCGTCGTCTTCGTCTTCGTCTTCGTCGTCACAGCCCTTGGCATCTGGCTCGACAAACTTGCTGCGGAAGAACAAGGAGTCGATGCTAGTCAAGTGGCGCACGTCGATCCGCTCCTTCCTGAGTGAGGTCGAAGACGACGACGGCGAGGAGCAGACCAACGACGACATCTCCGCCCGCGTGCGCATTTACAAGCGCGCTTCGGCCGACTACGAGACGCAGCGCGTCGATCGCTGGTCATGTCGCTTGTGCAGCATCATCAACGAGGTGCTCCCCACGACTCCAGTGCCGGCCGCTTCGATGTAGCAGCAACTAACACGGTGTGGATTGGATTGCATCGGTTCAGGCTCCTCGCAACACATGTCAAGTGTGCGGCAGGCGACGGCGCAGCTCGACGGCGCGCATGATCGGGGATGACGACGACGATGACGATGCACCCCGGCGGAATACTCTCACCAGCGGATGTCCAGTCGCAAAGATCGCTGAGGAGGTACAATACGCGTGTGGTGTCGTGTGTGCCGTGCTCACCCTCATCGCCTCGCAGATTCTATTGCACATATTTTCGTATCTCAACATCCGAGAGCTGTCGTCCGCCGCCTGCGTCTGCCGGAAGTGGCGAACGCTGGCAGATGACCACTGCCTCTGGAACAACCTCATCGTCTCGCACGCCGCGCGACGTACGCTCACTCCTCCTCTCACTTCCTCGCTCGCCAGCAACTCACGATTCGTGTTGCTGTTGCGTGTTGTGCAATTGCAGTGCTGGGTCTGTGGGAGGCCAAGCGAATGCTCGAGGGCGAGGAGGAAGAGGAGGTTGACGAGGGCGGAGAGGAGGTGCTCTACTACCACATCAACGGCGGTCGCTTCAAGGTACAGTAGACTTCTAGTTTCTCCTCCACCGCTTGGCGTCCTGACACATCGCGTGTGCTTCAGGCGGCTTCCCTTGACCGATTGCTGGACATGATCACCTCTGGCGATGACTTGGATTTGAATGAGCAAAAGGCCTTCCTCGCAACCTACTCATCCTTCACGACCTCGGAAGTGCTTCTCACCAAGATCATAGGACTGGTGCGCACACTCTCCCTTGCGAACTTAAGCGATTGGCCAACGCATTGCTTACTCGATGGCAATGGCACCGTTCGACACATGTCTGTTACCTCTTGCGCTCGAGCAGTACAACAGGGTCGCTCAAAGAGCGGAGCGACACGAAGAAGAGCGAATCAAGGGCAAGGGCGGAGATGAGGAAGCTCCCGAAGCGTCTCGACGTCCGGTCACTCTGTGTCTCGGCTCCATGTCCCTCAAGGTCCTCCACCATCTGCTCATCTGATGGCCTGCTCGTATTGAAGTGTTATCTTACAATTCGAGTGAGCCAGACTTCGACGAGACATCTGGCGCAAGAGGGGGAGGGCGAAGGCGATTTATCAGAGGGAAGCTCTTCGTCGGATGAGCATCAGCTTCCCTCCACGCCGCGCAGGCGGGGCCAGACCATCAACACGTACGTGGGCGCGACTCGTGAGCGAAACACATGACCCTAACCTCGGTTCCCCTCATCGCAGACCGCGCGACAAGTCTGAGAACAGCATTTGGCGAACGGCCAAGGCGGACGATAAGGCCGCGCTCTCTGCCAGCGGTGGAGCCTTTCCAGCGCGGCTGCGCGGAAAGTATGTGAACGCTCTCACTTGTCTTTGCAGTGCGCCTTACCACGCATTGACCGCCTACATGGTTCCCTCACGTTCTTGCATGCAGGGCAACTTCGAGCGCTATATTCGTGGGCGAGTCACGTGTCAAGGAGCAACGCGCCATTCCTCCTCCCCCACCACCTCCGCCACCACCGCCTCCTCCCGAGCCCGCGCCCGTCATCAAGACGCAACGGTACGCGGCGTGTGTGCTTCGGCTATTGTCCTCGCATGCGAGAGTATACTAGTGCTAACACGTGCGTGCACAACACAGGATCAAGAACATTATTGTCAAACCCGCAAAGCAGGTACGGTGGTGTCGGTGTACCACACCTGTATTTGTACATGGTTTGCCGATGCTAACATCTTGACGTGCCGTGTGTCACACAGCTGGTGTCTCCACTGGCGTCCTCCGCGGTAATGGTGGGGCCTTCACCCTCGCACCCGCCCTCGCCTGTCGTTGCTACATCCGCCGCTGCTGCGCCATCACAACCGAACGAGCAGCCGGACATCAACGCTGACACATTTGCCAAGCAGGTAATACAGAGATACATGTCCGCATGCACGCTGCGCAGGCCAACGCCCTAACCTCTACGCCCCGTTCCGCTGCTAGGCGCGCATATGTTCGGTGTTGAAGAAGTGGGTCGAGGCCAACTACGAGGAGTTGCCAAAGGGCGTCATCGACCTTTTGCTCGCTTTCGTGCGCGGACGACTCCTGCGACAGCGGCAGCCGGCCTACGCCCCAATGGTTCGTTTGTGCTCAGCGAGCGCCATGGCGCCACTCGCTTTACTGAGCTCAGCGCTCTGCAGGCTCACTCGTTGGTCATGTCGATCACGCGGAGGGCTCGCCTGTTGCGCGGAGAGGAGCTCGGGCATGCCAACATATTCCCTCAGCTGCCGCCCGAACCCGAAGTGCCCCGCAACATCTGCAGGTAACAACAACAGCGTTTGAGCAAGCGATTGTGGTGCTTTTTGATTACGTTGTGTTTGTTGGCTGGCTCACCAACTGATTGTTGTTAATGTGGCGGTCTCGATCAGCCCCACGCTGTCACTGTGGGACGTGCCGGCACTGGAGATCGCACGACAGCTTACGCTGATCGAGTTTGAACGCTTTAAGGCCATTCGCGCGTCGGAGCTATTCGGCCAGGCCTGGTCCTCCGCCCGCAATCGGTACCTCTAGCGAATTAGCCACGTGTACGGACCATAACACGTCAAAACAACTAACACGAATGCGCGTTCTTTGTGTGTCGTGGACCGCAGGCACAAAGCGCCACACGTCGTGGAGATGATCATCGCATTCAATGACTTTTGCATGTGGGTGTCCACCACCTTGCTCAGCTACGAACGAATCAAGGTAACTTACAGTTCACAGAAACCGCCTGGCGTTTTGCGTGACGTGAACATTGGTCTCACAATTGTGCGCTCCTGTTCCTAACCTCTCTCCAACCAACACAACAGGATCGAGTCAAGTGCATGGAGACATTCGCGTCCATAGCCAAGCATCTGTACAATTTGAAGAACTTCAACACACTCATGGCCCTCCTCGCTGGTCTCAGGTTCGATCACGACACACGCGCATAAACACCCGCTGCTAATCACTCACTCAATCATCCATTCCCATCCCCAGGTCTGGTCCGGTGTATCGGCTGGCCTACACGCGAGCCGAGGTGTCGCGCAAAGCCGACAAGGCCCTCGAGCGCCTGAACCTGCTCATGCGCGGTGACAACGCATACAAGACCTACCGGTGCGTCTTCCACCACGTCCGCCGTCAACAGCAACGGGCCACCAGTGATCTGATATCTTGACTGGTGGCGTTGGCGATTGCAGGGATGTGCTGAGTCAATCGGCTCCGCCGTGCATCCCCTACCTGGGCGTGCATCTATCGGACCTGACCTTCATCGAAGACGGCAACCCCGACGCCATCCGAGGGCTCATCAATTTTACCAAGCGTCGCTTCCTCTTCCGAGTCATCTCCGAGATCTCACGCTACCAACAGAACGCCTACAATCTTCATCCTGTGCCTCAGGTTCAGGTACATGTGTGCTTGCTGACCCTCGCTGTCCTTCCAGAGCGCGTGAGCATCCCAATTGGCTAACTTCTGATGGCGCCATCAATGACTCACATCGCAGAGCCTGCTCACCAACTTCACGATGAAGAAGGACGACGAGCTCTACGACATCTCCCTGCAGCGAGAACCGCGCGACGCCGAGCGAAAGGACATCCTCTGATGAGAAAAACAATCGTCCACGTGTACCACCAAGTATTGTATTGTGCCAGTGTGCTGCCTGGCGCACACATACACACTCAGTCCACCAACACCCTCTTGGCCTGGGCTGGCAGTGAAGCCTCCGTTACCGTCGTGATCAGGCGCTTCGATTGTCGACAATCCCCGCCTATCTCCATTTTGTCCGTTTCTATTTATTTTTATATCTTTTGTTTTTATATTTTCATCTCTGGTGCACGCAAAGCTACCGGTACGCAGCACACACATCTCACCACAACCTTCTGTGAGGCCCTCAGTGGCGTGAGTACGCGCCCAGGTGGTCTTTGTGGCTCACCGTGCGGGATTTGTTTTTGTGATCGGATTTTAATGCGCAGATTTATTTTCGCACGTGCGAGAACTATAAAATCACAACAACAAAATGAGAAGAATCGGTTCGTCTTTGATTTCGCAGCGTCTGGCCACCACCGCCATCACCTCGCGTGCCGCCGTCCGCGCAACCACCACCCTCCGCTCCTCCCATTCCGTACGTGCAACCCCCCCCCCTAGGCCTACCGCGCCAAAGGCCGCTTACCTCCGCCATCATCGATCGCATCATCATCGTCGCGCCGCGTGTAGTAAGCGCGTAGTAAGAGATCGATTTATTTTATTATTTACGGGAAAATACGATTTCCCTCTAACGCACCGCACACGCCCACACACAGGTGTCGGATCGTCCGGCCGTGACCTCCCTCAGCGAGGATGAAGAGGTACACGCCCGTGGCGCGATATGGGGGAGCCACACACACGTATCGGTGATATGGACGTGTGCATTGTCTGACGCTTGTCTGCTTCTGTTCTTGCTGCATTCATTCCCTCTCTCTCTCTCTCTCTTTCTCTTTCTCTTTGCTCGATTATGATATCAGATGCTTCGCAGCTCTGTTGAGCAGTTCGCGAGGGAGAGGATCGGACCCAAGGTCAGGAGGTACGGCCCTCTCTCTCTCTTTGTTCTTTACGCTTTAGACCAGGATCTCACCTAGGTATTGTGGTTCTTGTTGTGCAGCATGGATGAGAAGAGCGAGCTTGAGCCCGAGCTCGTCAAGCAGTGCTTCGAGCAGGGTACGCACGCGTCACGCCGGCCTACGGCGAGCGCAACAGATCTGTAAGATTGCTCAACTCCTTTTGTGCATGTGTGTGCAGGTCTGATGGGTATTGAGATCCCGCAGGAGTACGGCGGCGGTGGCATGTCCTTCATGTCCTCCATCCTCGCTATCGAGGAAGTGGCCAAGGTCGACGGTTCGGTGTCGGTCTTCATGGACGTCCAGGCACGTGCAGTCCAGCATATTGCCTTGCGCATGCTGCTTGAGTGTAGAACGTTCTAACTGTGCTGCCCCTCACAGAACACTCTGGTTAACAACGCAGTCATCCGCTGGGGAACTGAGAAGCAGAAGGAGCAGTGGCTTCCTCGTCTTGCTCAGGACACTGTCGGCTCGTTCTGTCTCTCGTACGTAACATCTTTCCATTTCGTTATGCATCCTGTGTCACTAACAGCACTCAATGCTATGCGCGTATCAGTGAGTGGAGCTGCGGTTCGGATGCGTTCGCCCTCAAGGCCACCGCCAAGAAGGACGGAGACAGCTACCTGCTCAACGGCACCAAGGGTACTTTAGCCCGCCTACTGCAAAACGTTCGGCACGAGTCTTACAGGCCTTCTCTCTCTCTCTCTCTCACAGCATGGATCACCAACTCCAAGGAGGCCGGTCTCTTCCTCGTCATGGCCTCCGTCGATCTCGCGGCTGGTACACGTCAACCAGGGCTTTCCCCCACAGCCACTCCGCACATGTATTCAGTTCGGCTCACGCCCTTGCTTTTTCCGACGCGTCTCATCAGGCCACCGAGGAATCACCACCTTCCTCGTGGACAAGAACACCCCGGGCATCAGCATCGGCAAGAAGGAGGACAAGCTCGGTACCTTGCTGCCCCTCTCGATTTCTCGCTCGCTCCAGCGTGATCGCGGCCTTCTGATCTTTTGATGCTCTGATCAGGCATTCGCGCTTCGTCGACGTGCGAGGTGATCCTGGAGAACTGCCGAGTGCCGGCAAGCCAAGTCCTCGGCGACGTGGGCAAGGGCTACAAGATCGCCATCGAGACGCTCAATGAGGGCCGTATCGGTATCGGCGCGCAGATGCTGGGCGTTGCCGAGGTTCGTCCATCTTCCTCTCTCGCCTTCTCGCCCTCTGCGCTTATGCATGCTTACCCGGCTTCCCTGTTATGCTGTAGGGCTGCTTTGACCACACCATGAAGTACATCAACGAGCGCAAGGCGTTCAACCACAAGTACGCGTCATACCTCCATCATTCCTTCTCTGTGTGATCGTAGTTAGTCTTGGAGTTATCTTCTGACATCTGGTGTCACCTCCCTCCATCATGCAGCGTCGCCGACTTCCAGGGCGTGCAGTTCCAGTACGCTTCGATGTACTCTGACATCCTCGCCGCCAAGCTGATGGTGTACAAGTACGTATATTGGCCCGAGTTCGTGTGTTTAAGGACGCTGGGTGATGGTGCACAGGCCTAACCCTGACTCCACTCACTCAGCGCTGCTCGCCTGAAGGAGGCCGGCCAGCCCTTCGTCATCGACGCCGCCATCGCCAAGCTGCGCGCCTCTGAGGTGGCCGAGAAGGTCGCTTCTCTGTGCATCAAGTACGCGCGCCAACACCGACTTCATACGCGTGCACGCAAGCTCTAACGCGCTCTCCTCCTGGACTTTTAGCCTTATGGGAGGTGTGGGCTTCACCAAGGAGTTCCCCGTCGAGAAGTACTTCAGGGACTGCAAGATCGGCCAGATCTACGGTACAACCTCCTGTCCCTTGCGTCTTCTTCACCCTCATCCTCTTCCTCTCCTGACCGTGCGTGTTGTGGTACTACTGCGCAGAGGGCACGTCCAACATCCAGCTCCAGACCATCGCCAAGTACGTCCAGCAGCAGTACAAGTGAGCAGAGGACCACGATGCGTCAGCTGTTACGCTACCTGCGCACATCCACACGTATCAATGCACTCATCATACAAACAATCTGTGCCCAAAGCGCTTGCGGTATGGGTTTGGGGTGTTTCGCAAACGAGGACGAATTGAGCTTAAATTAATTTCATTTGGCCAAACGTTCTTGTTGGCTCAAGGAGAGCTTTACCGTTCAGGCTTGAAGAGAGAAAGCCTTCTTTCCCATCTCTCCTCTATCCAAACAGCCTCAGAGGCAAGGCATCAGAGCGTGGACTGGTTTGATTTTACTTATTATTTCAATTTATTAATAATTTTATTACGTCCCATTCATTTGCATTTCATTTTCGATTCACACCAAGTCAAGTCGAGGAGGCGCGTAAAAGAATATGAGCCAGCAAACGGCCGATGGCAATGCCGAAGCTGGGTACGCCCGCCCCCCTGCATTTTGCGATCAAATTTTTGTCTTTGTGGCGATCAATTATTTTTTTTTTTTTAATCGATCGAGCGGGGGGCGCAACTGGCGAACTAGAGCTGACGCTTGGGTGCGCGCGCCTACACAGGCTGGGCAAGCTGCCACAGGAATGCGGGGCGCTGATCATGGGGTTCCTTGACGGAAAGGACCTGTGGTCGTTCGTCTCGTCCTCCAAGCGCTGGCGCAAGATCTCGGAAGAGGTATTGACCCAGGCCCTGTCCTCTGCGCTCTCTCGCTCTCTTCTCTCGTCCCCTGCACGTCCTCTGGCGTGAAGCCCTGCATTGCTCACGCATGCACGCACGCACGCTCGTGCCCTGCACACCCGCTTGTGTGTGTGTGTGTGTGTACGTGTGGCAGTTGTCGGTGTGGGAGAAGAAGTACGAGAAGCGCTTTGGCAAGGGCGCCTCGGTCCCGTATCACCTGCGAGACGCCTCGTCTTGGATCGAACGCTACCTCAAGTGAGTGATGATCGCCCACTCCACTCACCCATGCTTGAATTGCTGGCCCATCATGATCGAGCGGCGTTGCATTGGTCTGCACGCCGCGATCGCTGATCGTATGCCGTGTCCTGCGTAATGCAGACGACTGCGCTACGAGACGAACTGGGCCACCAAACACTTTACGCCACGCTGCATATTCAACAAGGGCACTCACTGGTACGAGCTACCGTAGTCACGCTCATCGCACGCACTTGCAAGCCCACCGCTCCCACCGATCCTGGCTTACACGGACTACTCTCATGTCGCGTACCACTAGGTGGACGCCGGTGACGGTGTGTCCCATCTCGTCCGTCAAGCTGCAGGGCAATACCATGGTCACCGGTTCCATCGACAAGGTGGTGAAGATCTGGGATGTCGAGCGAGTGACGAGTTCAAACACCCTGTTCGGTCACGACGGCCCCGTGCGCTGCGTGCAGTTTGACGAGGAGAAGATCATCTCCGGGTCCGACGACTGCGTGCGTTTCGCCCGCCATTCTCTATTTCGCGATCATGCCAGGGGAGCTTGGCGCCGCTATCTGATGAGATCTTCGATTGACCCCTCCCCCGACTTTCAACACACTCAGGACGTGAAATACTGGCGGCTAGACACGGGCCGGTGTTTCAAAACCCTGTCGGGCCACACAGAGCGCGTGTGCGCTCTGCGCTTCGATCAGCAGATCCTCGCCACCGCTTCACAGGACTTGACCGTCAGGTACGTGCTGTGATCAACGTCCAGCCACACATCGTCTGACCACCGCACAAGCATGTTCGCACTGTCTCTCACACGTCACGCCTCCTCGCTCACTTGCGCAGAATCTGGGCGTCCGCGAGTGGAGAGCACCTCTCGACGCTCACCGGTCACAGCGGATCGATCTGGTGTCTGGACTTTGCCGAAGGCATCCTGGTGACGGGTTCCGCCGATCAATCGGCTCGAGTGTGGGACCTCGAGACCGGCAAATGCCTTGCCTCCATCACTGGTGCCCATCATCGCGTTACGCCGCATCGCGTAGTCCTGGCTGATCGGTGTGTGTGTGTGTGTGTGTGTGTGTGTGTGTTGTGTCTGGATCAGGCCACGGAGCATCTATTGCTTCGCTGCAGTACGACGTGTCACTCAATCTGTTGCTCACTGCTTCGCTGGACAAAGTCATCAAGGTACCCCTCTTTGTCCTTGCTTTCACTTTTACGTCAAGCCGCGCTCGCTCATCATCCGTGCCTGCTTCGTGGCAACTTGGTGTGTCACAGGCGTGGGACATGAGGCAGACGTCGCGGCCATGCACGCGTACGTTCTCTGGACACGGAGGACCCGTGGGCTGTCTCCAGTTTGACTCCCGCAAGGTCCTCTCTGGTTCCTCCGACGAAACCGTCAAGGTGTGTTCTACCTCTCTGCCCTCCTCTCCCGGCGCTGCCCCACTGCTCGGCTTCGTCACTAAACCACTGCACGTGAATCACGTACTCCTGTGTGTAGGTGTGGGACCTGGGCTCGGGCAAGTGCATGTCGACGCTGGCGCAGCAGAGCGCCGTAGCGTGCCTGCACTTTGTCGATCACCGGCTTGCCGTGGGCACGAGATCCTCGCTCACCATCTTCGACTACAACCACTACTCGGACCTCTAGCCCTTTCTCTCTTACCGAGAAGAACCCTGTGGGCCGCTCCTTACAACAACAACAACACTAACATGTTCTCATATCGCTCTTGTCCGTCGTCCAATAACAGGCGCGTCACTTCCAACTCTTGCCTTCATCCTTATCTCCTGTACACTGCGAGCGCACGTGATGCTTCGTCATACGCAAACACGCGTGAACGACGCCGCAAGGCTCCATTGCTGTTGATCGTTTCGCGGTTGTCCCCTTCCCAGTCGCAAATAGGAGTACGCGTTTGACGGCCATAATTCCCAGTGGTCGGTCGGAGGATGACGAAGCACATTGCCTGGCTATTAACTGGGTGGACAGCCCGGTGATTGGCTGACATTACCCCTCGGTCCGGCATGCACAACAACCAGAGCCTTGTCGCTGAACTGCAGTTGTAAGTGGTTGTGCCCTCGCGTCGTGTATCTACAACCATTTTGAACGCTCAACTCAACCACAGCCCACAGCTTGATCTGCGGGAGAGATGTACCGTCTTGGGAGGGGCGCACGATCGGCACAGCTTCTGCTGTTAGCTCTGGTGGTGGTCGTGGTGTTGGGCTTCTTCGCGTCGGCGTCCATCGCCGCGGAGCCCGTGTGCGGCGAGCTGGCGAGCAACATGAAGACCCCCTCTGGCACCACAGGCTGGAGCAATCAGTTCCTGGCTCAAAGATTCCAGGTCACCTACGCCGTCATGCTTTCCGCCGTCTCCATCAAGATCCAGAGTACGCTCCACTGCCTCTCCATATTTATTTTTTAACTCCGTTTAACACTTGTGCGCGTGGGGCGACACCAACAGACACGTCGTTCGTGCCGACTGCGACCATCTACTCCGAGAACAACACCAAACCCGGCTCGCCCTTGCCTGGAGGCGAGCTCGTGGTGCCAAGCTTCGTCGTCGGCGCTCCCTCAGCCGACACGACCTTCACCGTCAACACAACCGCGACAGGGAGCGCCGATGGCCTCTACCTGGCCCAGGGCTTCTTCTGGCTCGTCATGGGTGCGCCAAGCGGCAAAACGTTGGGGATGTTCTACATCAACGGGAGCATAGCACCCAACACTTCGATGCCGATTGCGATACACAACCTCATGGTGAAGGTCAGCCCCACCCAGCCGTGGACGTCATCGCAGATCGGCCAGTTCCGGTTCAACGCGTCGGGGTGCGATCTCACCGGCATTCCCTCGCCCACCCCGAGCACGACGCCCAGCGCTACACCCTCGCCTTCTACCTCACCCCTGTTCACGCCGTCACCACTGCTCACGCCGTCGCCTTCCTCGTCCGGCTCGCCCACCGTGCCGCCACCATCACCCTCATCGTCGTCCGCGCCAGTGACACCCTATCCGTCGTCATCGGTCTCGCCTTCGTTGAGCCCTTTGCCCTCTGCAACGAACTCTCCACAGCCGACGAGATCTAGCAGCCCAAGCCGCTCTCCGATCCCAACTCCGAGCGCCACGATCGTCCCGCTGGTGGCCAACGTCACGGCCAGCTTCGACTCCACCGCGGCAGCTGAGGTCCAGGTGACCGCTCCACTGACCTCCAACGGTACTCTTGTCTCACACCACGATCTCCTGCTGACGAGGTACAATGCTGATTCTCGCGGTGGCGCTGGACGTGGTGCAGATGGGCAGAGCGCTCTGGGCGTGTCATCTCAATTCGCCAGCATGGTGGTGGGCAACGCGACCTTGCCCGCTTCAGCTCTCACCAGTACGTGCTGTCTGTCACACAGCGCCTTGCAATGCACCACCTAACCAAGAACGTGTGGACAGGCTTCACGCGCACGGTGCGAAACGAAACGGACGAGGCAGAGCACACGACGACCTACGTCTACGCCGCCCGAGTCGATAACACCACGCAGCTCGAGCAGGCCTTCACCTTCCATGCCACCAACAAGTCGGCCCAGTTCGCTGGCACGAGCTTCACCATCGGCTCCGGCTCGGTCAAGTGGTCGGTCAATCTCACCAGGAACAACGCCGACGCGCTCTCCGCGCCTGGCTCCTCAGAGGGCATCACCATGAAGTACCGGCTTGCCAGCATGCTCGGCAACTCGTCGCAGGTCGAGGCCTCATCAACGACGGCTTCGAGAAGCCTGAGCGTGCGGAAGGTGTCCAACTCGCCTCACGCCAACATGACCACCTACTTCCTCTCCTTCGGCTCTGCCGACGACGACGACAACGAGCAAGCAGGCTGCGCGGTGGAGCTCTTCGATGTGGCCCTCGTCGATGGCAGCGACGTGCCTGTGCCGATCAGCCACGAGATCAACATTGTGGCCTCCACGTCGCCGTCATCGTCGAATGCCGAGTTCGAGCTGGCGCTGCACTTGCCGGCGTTCGAGCGATCGCTGGTCTACGATCCGAGCCTCAGCCTGGGCGTTCTCCTCGGCGGTGGAGGCCACGACGAACTGGGCGGAAGCGGTGGCGACAACACGGGGATGATCATCGCGGTGGCGGTTGTGGTGCCGGTTGCCGTGGTGATTGTGCTGGTGGTGATCGTGGCAGGCACTCTGGTCCTCGTGCAGAGGAGGAAGCGAGAGATAGCCAAGTTCAAGAAGAGCGCCGCCTTGAGCGAACGCCTGTGAGAGCTGACGTCATCATGTTGCCTTTGACAACTGTTCAAAAAAAGAGTTCAACCTTTCTTTCAATGCCCCATACCCCGCGGGACAAGCGGCATCATCTCACCAGAACAACGCCTCATGGCCCCATTGCTGAGAATCATTTGGGTATATGTGGCAACCAGTTGTCCACCGTGTTGCAAACTCCTACCGCACTCCCATTGGCTGGTCGGAGGATGACATTCATATTAACTGGGTGGACTGCTCGTGGATTGGTCAAAACACTACCTCGTTCGAGAAACACTAACACGGTGCGATGTGTGGCTCAGGAGCGCACGCGCCTCATGATACGTGTCCTGGTGTATCCACTCCACCCATTGAACTTTTGAACGCACTACACCACAACACGCTCAGGCTTCGTAGCGAGAGAGGATGTACCGTCTTGGGAGGCACGCAGGAGCAGCGCAACAACTACAGGCGCTGATGTTGGTGGTGGTCGTGGTGTTGGGCTTCTTCGCGTCGGCGTCCTGTGCCGCGGAGCCCAAGTGCGGCGAGCTGGCGAGCAACATGAAGAAAGCCTCCGCCGCCTCAATCTGGAGCAATCAGTTCCTGGCTCAAAGATTCCAGGTCACCTACGCCGTCATGCTCTCCGCCGTTTCCATCAAGATCCAGGGCACGCACCTCCCTCTTCTTGCGCTCCCACACATACTTTTTTTAACTCCGACACTCTTCGCGGTTGGGAACAACACCAACAGATGCGTCGTTTGTGCCGACAGCTACCATCTACTCCGAGAACAACACCCAACCTGGCTCGCCCTTGCCCGGAGGTGAGCTGGTTGTGCCCAGCTTCGTCGGCGGCGCTCCCGCAGCCGACACGACCTTCACCGTCAACAGGACGGCGATGGGGAGCACCGACGGCCTCTACCTGGCCCAGGGCTTCTTCTGGCTCGTCATGGGTGCGCCAAGCGGCAAAACGTTGGGGATGTACTACATCAACGGGAGCATAGCACCCAACACTTCGATGCCAATCGCGATACACAACCTCATGGTGAAGGTCAGCCCCACCCAGCCGTGGAGGGCACCGTATAGCGGCCAGTTCCGGTTCAACGCGTCCGGGTGCGATCTCACCGGCATTCCCTCGCCCACCCCGAGCACGACGCCCAGCACAACCCCTTCAACCTCTCCTTCGTCCACGCCCACGCCTTCACAATCGCTCACGCCATCCCCTTCGCAATCACCCACTCCTACAACCTCACTCACCCCCACGCCGTCCTCTTCACCCACGTCCTCTCCTTCACAATCTATCACGCCGTCCCCTTCACCAGCACTTTCTACTACGCCAACGACCACGCCTTCTCCTTCAACATCGCCCACACCTTCATCATCGCTGACGCCGTCACCTTCCTCCTCAGTCCAGGCTTCGTCTTCACCGTCGCCATCTCCTTCTTCAAGCCCGTCGCGCACAGCTTCACCAATGCACTCTACTTCGCCCTCGGCCTCGGCGTCCAACTCGCCTTCAAGCTCGCCCTCGCCCTCCAGTTCGTCGTCGGCTTCGAGCTTGCCCTCTTCAGCTTCGGCTACAGCTCCGGCTACAGCACCATCGCCTTCATCAAGTCCAAGCCACACAGTATCACCGACACGCACTACGTCTCCTTCACATTCTTCATCTTCAGCTTCTGGTGGCGACCACCACCTTGGGATACTCTTTGCCGTTGTGGTTGTTGCAATCTGGGCAATCGTCTGATCTCCCCTGCCAATAAAGAAAAAGGGCACTGGTATAAAAAGAAAAATACAAAGCAAAAAGGGCAATGAACACACTCTCGTTATTGCATTGAAGCATTTCAAGTGGCAAATGTTTGACTTTGTATGTCAAAGTGGGCATGCTTAAAAAGGTTAGCCACAGGTGATGGTTGCTACGTCTCTCCCGTAAATGATCATTGTGTGCACACTCTTTGGCGAACAGACACAGGAACACTCTTTGGTGTAAATGCTTGGCGTTGTATCTTCATTTGACCTTTTTTGTAGACATCGTACGATTTGGTTCCGTGAACTGGCGCGCCCAAGAGAGGTAGGGCCGGTCAAGAGGAAAAAGAGAGAAGGGGCCTTCTCTCTTCCCCCACCCCCCGAGATAACACCCACTCACTCACCATGCTGGACATGGGCTACCTTCTCCTGTTGTTGCTCATGCTTGTCGTCGCCGTGGTGGCGGTGGCCGTCGCCGCTCCTCGCTCCGGAGCTTGGCGCTACGCCTTCCTCTACGGCACTTCGTGGGTCCTCGCCCGCGTGGGCCAGTGGCGAGCGACCTCCGTGCCGCATCGCATCGCCGCCGCGCTGGCCACCTCGTCTTCGCCCTCGTCATCGATGCCCGAGTCGACAGAAATTGTGCGCTGGGTCGAGAGCTTCCTCCCCACCAACACGACCAACGCTGCAGGCAAGCTCCTGCGCGTCGAGGTGTCCAAGGACGGCCTGGGCGGCGGCCACATCGGCGCCATGTTCAGGCTCGTCCTCACTTGGGACGGCGCCGACAACGCCGCACTCGCCGATGGCGACGTCGACCGACCGCGCACGCTCGTGGTCAAGACGCTCGTGCCTGGCTTCCGCCTGTCGTCGATCCTCCTGGGCAGCGCACGCGAGGCCTACTTCTACCGCAACTTCGCCTCCGACCTGGCTGGCTCGGCGGTCGAGGAGATCAGATCGGTGGTGCCGCACGTCTTCCACGCCGACGGCTCGTGGCTCACGGGCGACTATGTGATCGTGATGGAGGACCTGTCGCGTACCGGCGCCCGGCTGGGCAGCCATGTGATGGGCAATCAGTGCTGGGGCCCGGTCAAGGACTTCCCCGCACAGCTCCAGAGCGAGGAGGTGAGCCTGCAGATGCTCGAGGAGGTCTTTGAGGCCATGGCCGACGTGCACGCCGCGTTCTGGCGCAGCAAGTCTCTCCTCCAGCACTCGTGGCTCAAGTCCGCCGACTGGCTGCAGGGCCGTCAGCGCGCCCGATGGGAGCTCGCCATGGACGGCATGCGCCGCATGTGGGACAAGATCAAGAGCAAGATCGAGCAGGGCAAGACCAGCGTCGAGTGGAGCGATGAGATAGTGCGCGCCATGGACGACTCGCTGGCGCTCACCAGCTGGGACACCTACCAGCGGAGCTTCGACGTCTCGCAGCCCACGACGCCGTTCACTCTGTGTCACGGCGACTTTCACGCGGCCAATGTCCTCTGGATGCCCGGAAGAGTGCGGACGGACGCGGACGAGGATGACCCGGAGAGGCCTCGTGTGGACACCAAGGTCTACATGGTGGACTGGCCCGAGGTGGGCATTGCCTGCCCCTTCACCGAGGTGGCCCAGTTCATGATCAGCAACGCTTCGATCGAACTGCGCCGCAAGCACGAACGGCGCCTGTTTGCCGCCTACCACGCGAGGCTGCTGTCCGAGGGCGTGTGCGGCCAGACCTTCCCGCTGGAGGCCTGCTGGGAGCGCTACAAGCGCGGCGGCATCGAGCGCTGGCTGCAGATGCTCGCCCTCTTGGCCCACCTCGGTTTGCCCGACTTCAGCATCACCTGGTTCCACGACCAAGTCGCCGCCTTTGTCCGCGACCACGGCGCTTCTGTGGCTCAGGACGGATCCGGTGTTCCCCTAATGAGTGCCTACGCCCTCGCCATGCGGTAGGCCTCTTTGCGTCGCCAGGCCCCAGAGCACTGCGGTTTCGGACCTAAAAAAAAACACCGGAGAGGCTCAGCCATACGTGCATCTCGATAATCTGCGCACCCAATCCCTGGTCTCCTTCGCAGAACACGATCCAAATTCCAGACATTTACCGGGTCTTCAGGATTCGCGCACGCGCGACACCCCGCAACGCGTGAAGCGGAAGAGTTTGTGTGCGCGCGGCTGAGCTCTCTGGAACCGGCGACGGCCAGCAGTCTTTCTCTCTCCGCTACGCGCGCACACGACTCCATCCCGCTACTCGCCACGCACACGTAGGACATCGCTCTACACGCGCTCTCGCTCCACGCGCTTACCATCTTTTCGCGTCTCTAGCGCGGCTCGTCGTTTACTTGCCAAATCACATCTGCTCCGTGCTACGTGCCGGCCTCTACTACTTGACACCCCCGAACCGACCGGTTTCGTTCGAGGTTGACGCAGCAGGTGGGTGCAGCATGAGCACGAGCTCCCTCCCTCGCCTTCCCGCTAGCCCCGCGCGCACATCCTTTTGATTTGAATCGATTGGTTTCTAGGCACTGAGAGGTCCTGTCATGTCCCCTTGGGTGCACGTGCAGGCCATGCCTCCTCTTCTTCGCGTGTGGTGGAAGGGGGCGCTGATCCTCATCCTGTTCATGTCCGCCGGCGCCTGGTTCATCTTGAACACGCCCGCGCACCCGACTGGCGTCGTGGCGCGGCTCGTCGTGGAGCCGGCTTCACCTTCGCCTTTGCCTCCGTCTCCGTCTCCGTCTCCGCCTACGCCTACGCCTACGCCTACGCCTACGCCCACAGTCTCGGCGTCACCGGCACCTGTAGAGCCTTCTTCACAGCCTTCCTCTCCCTTATCCAAGATGGTGTCCATATCCGACCGCATGGCGACGACGCGCGACGATATCATGGCCCGCTACGCTCGCTTCATGGCCGCTCGAGTACGCAACCGTTTTTCTCCATATGCGCTATTTGGGGGCACTGATGGACGTGCACGTATATGAAGAAGGTCGTCCTGACCCACCGTTTATATGGTTTGTTAACAGGACGTTGTGACGCGAGACTCGCCCAACCCCTCCTGGCCGATAGGATCGCCCGTCCGGGTGATCATGGTACGCGTTCACAGCCCTCGTATCTCCTCGCCGCTAGTGCACATGGCTGGCGCTCGGCCTTGGCCCGGACGTGTAGACTTACGTGACTGTCGTGTTGTGCGTGCGTGGTGCCTTTGGCAGTGGCTGTTTATGTCCGATTACAACCTGCACCAGATGTGGGGTGGTACGCTCGCACGCTCCTGTCGCTTACACGTCACGCACACACTAACCTGAGGTCATGCATTCTCGTGCGTTCTTTGATGTGCAGCGGCCAAGACATCCTACACCATGCTGTGCTCTGATATCAACCCAATGTGCGAGGGCATGACCTCCTATTCCCTGCTCGAGCGCTTCTATCGCTTCTACCAGCCGCCTCGATTCTATCCGTCATGGGAGGCCGCGTACACCCTCTACAGGAAGAACTCGACCAACCCGCGCATCCACGCTTTGGCTCGAACGCTGAAGACCGCCGATGTGCGTATCACATGCTCTTTTTGCCATACTCCTATTGCTCTGCCCTTACGCAGCAGTGTTCCAATGCGTACGTGCATTCACTCCAGTTCAACGAAGTGGCGACGGTCCGAAGGGGCTGGAACGTGGATCCGCCGGCAGTGGCTGTGGTGTTCAACGGGTGGGTGTCCAAGACTGGCTCTGTGCTTGGGGACGACGTCTTCGCTCCCATGTGGCCTGACACCGAAAACATCACCAGCTTCCGCGAGCAATACTTCCCCACTGCGCCGAATCAGGTGAAGCCACTTGCGCATACGATGTCATCGTCCGAGTCTCTCTGCATCTCCATCGCCATGCCATTTGCTTACCTCTCACCCACGTTGGTGCCCTCGCGTGTGTGCGTAAACAGACCTCAAAGGACGGTGAATGGCGGAAGGTGAAGGAGGTGGTTGTGTTATCTCATACCCACCAAGGCATGTTCTGGCACCTGATGGTGAGCGAATTCTTCCGTATCTTCACGATGCTGCCGTACATTCAGGCCAACGAGGACGTATACATCCACTTAGGCTGGGCGTATCCCCACGTGCTGATGGATTCACTCTACGAATTCGTCAACATTCCCAAGTACGCCACGATGACAATTCCGAGATCCTTTGCTGAGATTCGACTCTTGATCCTTCACACTCACGCTCTTGAGTGTTTGTGACACAGGGAGCGCATTCTGTTTAACACCAAGGTGCAAGCGGACATAGTGTATCTTACTCAGTTCGTCGACCGAAACGACGTCCCGTCGCTGGGAATGACTCAGATCATCTCGGAGAGCCTACACAACCACTTGGACGTGCCGTCCGACCAACGCCTGAGCGCGCTGGCGATCGACGAGCCAGAGAAGATCGGCCTGCCTACCGAAGATCTCACGGTGAACATCCTGCTCGTCGTTCGGAAGGTAGATTCTTGGAGAGGCAGATCCATCGCCAACTACGCAGTGCTCAAGCAGGCGATCGTCGACCTCGCCCTCGCCTATCCGGCCAAGCTCCAGCGTCTCTATGCGCAAGCCGGGGAGGGGAGCGACGGGCCGGCTCGATCTGGAAAGCTGAACATCACCATCACCGAGCATCTTCCCAGCTTGAAGCCGCATGAGGTTATGAAGCTCTATAGCAGAGCCGACATAGTCGCAGGGCCCCACGGCGCAGGTGCGTGGCCTCTTTGCCCAAGATTTCCGCCCGTGCGTCCACAAACTCATCATTCATCACACCAATCAGGTTTCGTCAATCTCTTCGCGGCACGACCAGGAACGCACGTCGTCGAGGTGCATAGTTGCCTCCTCTCTTCTCCAGCTTGCAGCCTCTAACTCTCCATCTTCCTCTCTCTCTTGCAGTTGATCACCTCTCGCCACCTCAACCTGCTCACGACGTCTCGTTTGGGCCTGACTTACCACGCTTGTGTGGTGCAAAACACCACCAGAGAAGGTACCTTCACATCAGCCCTTTTTCTTCCGCTGCTTGCTTCCTGGAGCCTTATCATACCTGCTACCTTCAGGAATTCACGAGAAGGCACACCCTGCGGTCGTGCACTTTGTGGCCGATGTGCCATTCCTCACAGGCCTCATCGAGTCCATCTTGGATTCTCGATTCCTGGGCCAGTAGTACTCCCAGGGCCCGCCACTACACTGTGTTGTTGCCACATTGGCTAACACATTGTTAGCACACTTTCTCTCTCTCTAGCTCTCTCCCTCTACTACACCATTCTCCTGCCTGCAGCCACTCTCTCCCCTCTCCCCTCCAAAATGTAAAACCTCCACCACGCTCATCAAGACTTGATCCAATTCACTCACCTTCACCATGACCACCGTATTCTCCTTCCCTTGTTGTGCTCTGGTCAAGGGCGTGATGGTGCACTTGGAGGAGTAAAGGAAATGTATTTTCCTCAATAATTTCACGTTGTCTGGAAGTCGCGACCGCTTCGTTTTGGCCACGAGAAGCGAAGGATAGCAGATTTCTGATTTGGCCCTTGAGCGGATCGATCGATACAAACAACAACCAGCGATTGTTGAACAACATCATGGGTTGCGATAGCTCGAAGATGACGGGGGCCATGGGCGGGGGCGCCGGAGGCGGAAATGGCGGAGGAAACGGCGGGGGCGAGCACCGAGGAGGCAACGATTCGGGGAGGGGGGATGGAGGAGGCGGAGGGGGAAGGGGCGGCAACCAGGGCTACAGCCAGGAGGAGGAGGATCCCATCCGAATCAGGAAGGAGCCGCCCATGCAGCTCGGCCACGCCAGCAGCGAGGGCCTGCGCGATGGCAAGGGCTTCTCCAGCGCCCAATTCGAAAGCACATCCGAGTACGACTACCTCTTCAAGATCCTCCTACTCGGTACCCCACACGCACCTCTCCATCATCCTCCCCCCCCCCTCAAATCCATTCATTTTTATAGAGCGAGCAGCGAGAGAGATTTTAACCATTTCGCC
>CDFA01025270.1:93601-131548 GCA_000826305.1 Acanthamoeba healyi | reverse complement strand
CCCCGGGTCGTGCGTGCGCCAACTCCAGGAAGCCAGGGCGTGGGTAAGTCTTCGCTTCTGGGGCGGTTCGCCGACAACGAGTTCATGGACACCTACCGCACCACGGTCGGCGTGGACTTCAAGGTTCGGTGGCGACCGCACGCGCGCGCTCTCTCTCGCTTTCTGCACTGCCACCGTCTTCTATGGGCGTGATCGCACATGCGAGGGAGGACTGTCCTCAGTGCAGCCGCTTGCTTCTGTGGTGGCTGACCGTCGTTGTGATGCGTGTGTCGTCGCGGTGCGTGTCTTATAGATCCGAACGGTGGACATCGACGACAAGGTGGTCAAGCTGCAGTTGTGGGTACTGTTGGCCCTCCTCATCGTTCATTTCTCTCTCTTCTCTCTCGCTAGATCCCGTGACTGACGGCAACCGACGTGTTTGGCTTACAGGACACGGCTGGTCAAGAGAGGTGTGAAGCGCTCATTCTCTCCCCACCAACTCCGCACAACAACAACAACATGGGGACGTATGCTCACCGTTCGTTTTGTTTCTTCTTTCGCACTGTCCAGATTCAAGACGGTGACAAACACGTACTTCCGTGGCGCCCACGGCGTCATCGTGGTGTATGACATCACGGACCCCAAGGTACGACCCACCTCACAGGAGGAGCCGTCATCATCGGTCAAACCGATAGCATGATGTGATCGTGATTCTCACCCCTCCTCCTTTCCTCTCGGTGTCTCACAGAGCTTCTCTCAAATCAACGAATATTGGCTGAAGGAGGTCGAGATGCACGCTCCTCCAAACGCCGTTCTCATGATTGTTGTACGAGCCCTTTGCGCATCGATATCCCGTGTGACGTGGACGTGCTTGGTGGTCGGTTGAGAGCTGCATCCATACCGACGTGTGTGCGCGTTTGTGAACGTCTTAAAACCTCCAGGGCAACAAGAGCGATCTCGACGACGACAGGTCGGTGGACCAGCGTAAGGCCAAGGTTCGTGTCCTCTTGCCTGACAAGTCGTGGCGTCATAACTGGCACGCGAGTCTCACGTGGTGATGGTAATCCTCTCGATGTACAGGAGTTCGCCAAGAACAAGGAGGCGCTCTTCTTGGAGACCAGCGCCAAGGATGGTGATAACGTCAACAAGGCCTTCCTCCTCCTCGCCGAGACCATCAAGTCCAGGTTCGTTCTATTCACTTATGTCTTGTTTTGATCAACGCACTCACACCCTCTCTGCCTTGTCCCCATGATTATGTCTTTAGGATCAAATGAGTGAAGAGGCGGCGCACTCTTTCTCTCTCTTGGCGAGATCTGGTTGTGTGTGTTCCTCCTGCATTCACGTGTTCCCGGTGTCCCATCCTCACATCTCCACTCTCATGTCTTTCAATCTTTTTTGTATAAATGAAGGTGAGGCCAATACATCATCAACCAAAACCACCATCCTCAAGGATCCTTCCTCTCTTATTCTCTCTCAGTTTCATACTCCACAATGCTAACGCTCCAGTGGCCAGCACCAAGGTTGCTTCACAAACTGTTGCGATGGGAAAATTCGCATGTTGGAATGCTCATGTTATTGGATCCTTTGTGGAATGTTGTCGACACTTGCAGTTCCAAGCCGCGGTTGTGGGCCAACAGCCGTGGCCGTTGCGAAAACCAGGGGCGCAGGCACGGTGCTCAAGACGAGAAAGCGTGCGTGAGAGGTGAGAGGACGCCCCACCAAGGATTCAACTCGCCATCCGGTTTGGAAGAGAGAGAGAGAGAGAGGAACGAACGAGTCTCTTCTTTGGCTCTTCGCGTGTGTGAGCTACACTTCCCAGCGTCGAGGGGGTAGCTTGGAAGAGAAGAGTTGGGGAGTCCAATTCGCCCCCAAGAGGTAGTGTGTGGACTGATTGGTTAAGGTACCTCTCTTGCGCTCTTACTCTCCACTCTCCACCTTCTCTCTCCCTCTCCCTCGTTTCTCTCGTTCGACATCATCGCCTTCGCCGCTGGCCTTTGACATTCGCCGGCCGCGGCGCACTTGCTATCCGACCGCGGTGAGATTTACGAATTTATTCATCTTTTTTCTTTTGCATCTCCTTTCGCATCTCCTCTCTTCTCTCCTTGGACGTACGCGCCCATTCGAGCCGCCGCCCGGCGTACATTTAAGTCACACACTTTCCGTTTCCATTTGCGAAATTACACAACAACCCCCCCCCACAAATCTCAAGCCCAGCGCCAGACCAGGCGCGGTCGCCGTGTTGTAAATCTCTCTCTTTCTCTGTCTCTTCTCTCGCTCTACTCCCCAGTAACGCTAATTGAACAATGTTCTCTCTGTGTGCGCGCTCGTGGTGGTGGTGGTGGTAGAGCCTTTCAAGTCCAGCCAACAAGACGAGATGAGCGATCACGAGGGAGAGAATGGAAGCGGCGACGAATGGGACGACCGCCACGAGAAGCGCAAGAGCTGGAACCCGTTCTCCAGGCGAGGGGCCCGCCTCTCCGGCGCCGTCGACAAGAGGGACGTAGCCGAGAGCCTGAGACGCCAGGCCAAGGTACGACGCCGCCAGCCCTCTCCCTCGCCTTCAAGATCTTTGGCTAGAGTTGCATCTCTCAAAGAAGATGAAGTGTTCTCTCACTATCTAACTTGCGGACTGCGCACGCTCAGGAGGAAGAGGAGAAGGAGAGGAAGCTCGCCGGCGCCGGCGCCAAGGATGAGAGCGGCAGCCGCACGTCCAGCAGCAGGGATCGCGAGCGAAGGGAGCGGGAGCGGGAGCGCGACAGAGACAAAGACGATGCCTCCCGACGGAAGGCCTCGCTGTCGTCGTCAGGCTCGCGCGGTTCGTCGTCGCGCGGGGAGCCGTCTCCGAGCTCGGCGCCACCGGCACCCTCGCCCGGCAGCAACCGAGGAGGCTCCGGTGTGTCCTTCCGCGCCATGCGCGAGGAGAAGGCCGAACACGAACGCAAAGAGAGCGAACGCGAGGAGCGTGATCGAAGGAGGATTAAGCTGGAGGAGTTTGATGGTACCACTCCTCTCTTTCTTGTCTCTCCTTTCTCGCTTGTGTGCTTTAGTCTCGCTCTCTCTTGTTCTTGCTCTCTGGCGCTGACATAGCTTCTCACCACCACGCGTGTCTGACCTCACTTTAGACAACGAGGACGACCGCGTGAACGGTGACCTTCGGGCCGCTCGCCGAAGCTCCGTTGCTACCACGGTCGACGCTCGTCGCAGGAAGACCTCCGAGAAGGACGTGGTACGAGGAAGTCGAGTTTCATTGTTGGTCGCTTTTACATCCCAAAGAGCTAGCCGCTGTGTCACACACACAGCACACGACACACGTACATATCTATATATACATGCTAAGACCGATTACTGATTTATCGTAGGATGCGTTGCGGGCCGAGAAGCGGAGGTCCGAGAGGAGCTCGTCACGGCACAAGCTCGACAAACCCAGCGCCGAGGACAAGCTCAAAGCCCGAGAGGAGGTGGAGAAGAAGAAGCGCGAGCTCGAGCGAAAGAAGAAGGAGATCGAGGAGAGGATTGCCAAGAAGAAGGAGGAGAAGGAGAAAAAGGACAGGCCAGAGAGGAGCGAGAGGTCCGAGAGATCCGAGAGGCCTGAAAGGTCTGAGAGGAGCGAGAGAGAAGAGCGCGAGAGGGAAAGAGAAGCTCGCTTGCGAGAACGAGAACGAGAGAGGAGAGACAAGGAGGACCGCGAGCGCGAGGAAAAGGAGCGGAAGGACAAGGAGGAGAAGGATCAACGTGAGCGCGAGCGCGAAGATCGCGAGAGACAGGAGAAGGAGCGCGAGCGCGATAGACTGCACGAACGGGAGGAAAATGAACGCAGGGAGCGCGAGCGGAGGGAGCGTGAGGAGCGCGAGTCCAAAGAGCGCGAGGAGCGCGAGCGGAGGGACAAGGAAGAGGCGGAGCGGAAGGAGCGCGAGGAGCGAGAGCGGCGAGCCAAGGAGGCCCGGGACAAGGACTCAGCAGAGAGAGCCGACGACGATCTGAGACCGAAGAAGACAATCGTTAACAAGAGAGTGGTACGCCTCCATCATCACCATCTCAAGCACGACTGTGTGTGTGTGTGTGTGTGCCTGGGTGTTGCAGACAGGTTGCTAATTCTCATTCGGTGCAGCCTCTCGAGCGGAAGGAGTCGATGGTGGACTCGTGGGCCAAGAAGCAGATGGCTCTGCTCAAGGAAAAGAAGGAGAATAAGGAAAAGGAGAGGGAAGATCGCGACCGCGCCCGGGATAGCACCAGCGAGAGTACGCGACGAGACCTCTCCCTCCTGCGCCGCGATCTGTCCGTCCAGTGACTTACACCAACGCTTTGGTTTGTGACTTTATCCAGGCGAAGAGAGCAGCGACGAGGTCACCGTGCGAAGATCGGAGGTGACTCTCGGCTCCGAGCGAATGCCCAGCCCCACCACGACCTTGAGCTCTGATCGGATTCCCTCCACGCCCACCAGCCCCACGACCGCTTCGGCGGCTGCCGCGTCCGCGGCCATGTCCGGCCTCACGTCCTCGGCCTCGATGGCCACCAAGGACAAGAAGAAGCTCGAGCGTGAGCGCAAGGAGATCGAGCGAAAGGAGAAGAAGAAGCTCGAGAAGGAGCTCAAAGAGAAGGCCAAGGAGGAGAAGAGGAAGGAGAAGGAGAAGGAAAAGGCTGAGCGGGCCAAGAAGGGAAAGGAGAAGGAGAAGAAGACACCCGGCCTTGCCGTGCCTTCCAAGTCCGAGGACGGCTCTGGCGGCGGCGACGACTTGCCACACACCGTACATACTCCACCTCATCACCTCTCTCTCTCTCTCTCTCTATGCTTCCTTTCTCTTCCCTTGGGTTCACTTGGCTTTGCTTTGCATCTTGTGGCCTTCGTCGCTGGCTGTCCTCTTCCTTTGGTTTTGATCCGTCTGTGTGTTGCATACGACCTGCCGTTTATCCATCATTGTATTACGTGTATATCCATGCATTCGTTATGTATCCATCTATATATTTATCATATAGCCACGCAAGCAGGGATCTCAGGTCATTGTCAAGAAGTCGCCCGCTGCCGCGAGCGGCGCCGCCTCGACAGCGGTCCTCAAGAAGCCGCCTACGCTGGGTCGTTCACGCGGCAAGGGTCCCTCCAGCCGACCGTCTCTGTTGGACTCGGCCCTCTCGAACGCCGTCTTGGCCAACAACAAGGGTCCAGCGGGCGCCGCAGCTGGTGGCGGCGGCGCGCCCAAGGTCACCAGGAGCGCCGAAGAGAAGTCGAGGATGCTGGGCACACAGCTCATCCAGGTATGTCGCCCCCTCCCGCTGCGTTTGCTGGGCTGCGGTTAACCTCCGGATCATTTCCTGTCTGTGTACAGATGAGCGTTCCCAACATCAAGAGGAAGGGCCCGACCTTCATCCCCGGCTTCAATCCGTTCCCCACAAATGGACCTCGCTACCAGAAGTCGTACGTGCTGCTCTCTTGGCCTTCATCGTGTACAGCCTGATTGTCTGCGCTCTCCTAACGAGACTTCTCTCGTGCGTTCACTAGCGAAACTGCTGCGCCTGCCGCCGTCGCGGCACCTGCCAACGGCCAGGTTGAAGCCAAGGACGTGAGCAAGGACGCCAAGGGCTTCGCTCGTGCCCTGCTCGACTTTGATAGGCCCAAGGCCAACCCCAACACGCTTCTCACTCGTCAGGTACTGCTCACAACTCGCTCTAGCTCTCTCATCCTCCCTCTTTCATTCTATGTTAGCTCGTTACTAACACATGTCTCGCATGCAGACTGGTTGGGGAAGGGACGCTCGAGGCACCATTCGTGAGGTTCCGGCGAGCCGCCGCGGTCAGCTGCAATCGATGAAGGCCGACCGGTTCTGGTTCTCGACCATCAACTTTGCCAAGGCGCGCGATGAGGGCGTCGTCAAGGCCAAGGTCGATTCGCTGGAGACCCAGCTATCGCTCAAGTGGGACGACTTCATCGCGTCGCTGCCCCAGGTAGCCCGACCCGGCCACAAGAAGGTCCGCGATGGCTATGATGCTGCTGGCGTCGAGAAGCTCGAAAACCAGGGCGCGGCCATCGTGTCAGCCCTGAAGCTGACGGCCGGCACGAGAGGTACCGATGCGAGGGACGAGGCAGTGTCTGGGGACAAGAAGGAAGTAGCCCTCCCGTCCTATCTGCGCGACTTCACCGGCGACGAGGACGAGTCCGACGCCAAGAGGAAGCACGAGGACACGCGGGCCAAGAAGTACGCCGTCGACATGTTCCTCACGGCCAACCCCAATATTGGTACGTGGCCCTCTCCCCCTCCTTTCTCATAACGTTGTACCATTCATCTGGATTGCTCACTTTCTTCTGTGCAGCCAAGGACGCGCAGTATGATGAGCTCTTTGGCGAGTGCGCGTCTGAGGATCCTGGTCTCTACATCTGGCGCGTTGAATACTTCATTCCCTTGGAGATCGACGATGACGACTACCCCGACCTCAAGTGCAAGCCACCACGACCTGCCAGGTTCTACGCCGAGGACTGTTACGTCATCCTCCACATCACGTCGATGGAGAAGGCCAAGAAGTTCACCATCTTCACCTGGATGGGTGCCAAGGCATGTATTCCCCTCCTTCTCCGTCCACGCCCACGTCCACTGAATAATCACACCCTCTAACTTGTCGTGCTCCTCTCTGGCTCCCACAGTCCACGGTAGACAAGCAGGGTACTGCTGCCTTCAGATCGCGCGAGTTGAACATCTTCTTGAACAGCAAGGCGATGATCGTGCGAGAGACGCAGTACGACGAGTCAGATGATTTCATGGAGCTCTTTGGCTGGCAGATCGACTACCTGGAGGACGGAGGCACCGAGTCGGCGTTCAAGCCCACTCTGCCCTTCTCGCAGGAGCCTCGCTTCTACCGCCTCACCTTTGCCCCGGTGCCCATCGATCCGGATGACTCCGACGCGGACTCACAAAGCAACGCCGTCGGCAAGCGTCGCCGGCGCTACTTCTCCATGCGTCAGGTGCGCCTTTCGGCTCTGTCGCTCAACTCGGCCGACGTCTTCGTGCTGGACGGTGGCACGGACGGCTACATTTTCCAGTGGAACGGTACTTGATCTCGACCTTGGTTAAGATTCGGACATAAGACGTCCCATCTGGCCGCTTACTCACCCTGGCGTCCCACAGGCGCTCGATCGGAGCGGTCGCTCCAATTTAAGGGTCATGAGATCTGCACCCGCATCAACAGATACGAGAGGAGTACGCCGCCCTCGCCCTCTCTTCCCCTCTTATCTCCTCTGCCTAACGCGCGTTCCCTCGACAGGCTGCGGCAGCAAGATCCGTGTGTTGGAGGAAGGGTTCGAAGATGCCGGCCGGAAGGAAGAAGGCCCCGAATGGCGTAACTTCTGGGACTACATGAGGGAGCCCTTGGAGGGTCCTGTGCCTGAGAAGGGACCCGAGGTTGTCGACGACATCCTCCTGTGCAAGACCGCCGTCGATCCGTACGTTCTTTCTTTCTGGTCTCGTCGCATGCGACTGGTTGACTGACAATGTTGTGTCACATCGAATCCTTCGCAGAGAGACGGGTAGACCGAGGCTGGCGGTGATCAGGAAGGGCGGTGAGACCGGACCCCTGTCAAGGCGCATGCTCGACTCTTCGGCGGCAGTCATTATGGACGCTTTCACGTGCGTCCCTTCCTCGCGCATAGATTTGTGTAGACCGTTTCAGATCTTTCTCACATATCGTATGACGACGCCTGCAGAGAGTTGTTTGTGTGGATTGGCCACGGGTCGTCCCTCCTCCAGCGACAGATCGCCAAGGCCGCGGCTCGTCGGTTCAGGGACGAGGTCAACAAGGAGGGCCGCCCCTCGTGGACGCCCATCAACATCATCTACGAGGTGCGGAGCCTACATGCACTTCCTCACGTGCATTGATGCTCGTGGGCATGCGTGCTCAAACGCGTTTGATGTCGCTGCAGGAGTTCGAGCCGTCGGCGTTCATCGCTAAGTTCTCCGACTGGTGCGCTGAGCTCTTTGCGCCGCTTCCGTCCAACTACGCCACCGCTCAAATGTCACACTATCGTATCGCGCCCACCGAGCCCTGGCCCAAGATTTCCATCGGTACTGCACGCTCTGCCCCTCCCCCCAATACACCTCATCACTTGCCCTCCACCTGCCATTAACCGATTCAAACTCGCACACAGACCAAGTTGTGAACTTGAGGAGGCCTCCGCAAGAGCCGTTTGTGGACGAGGGCGGCGGCAGCGTCGAGGTCTGGGCCATCGAAGATGGCAAGCCTACCTTCACCAAGCTTCCCGCTGATGAGCGAGGCCACTTCTATTCTGGCGGTACGAAGCTCTTTCTGTCTCTCTCCCTTCCTGTCCCTCTCCTCTATCTGCCTCGTCTCGTGCTAACGCAGCGGCGCCTCCTATGACCACAGATTGCTACTTGGTGCTGTACACCTTCTACAACCCCAACGACAACATGAAGCAGGCCTACCTCTGCTACTTCTGGGAGGGTCGATCGTCCTCCAACCGATGGTACCGGCAACACGCCGCAGCCGGCATTCGCACCCGTGACGCACGTCCCTAACCAATCTGTCTCATGTGTGCGTGAACGCAAAGGTGGCCCGCGTTCTTGTTCGGTTTCTACCCCGTGCTGGAGAAGAAGATTCTCAACTACGGTGGTAAACCGCCGGTGAAGATCCGCATCTCAGAGCACAAGGAGCCACCTCACTTCATGAAGCTCTTTAACGGACACATCATCATTCACAAGGGCCACCGCAAGAAGAGGCTCACCAAGTGCGTGCCCTTATGCTTCACCGATTGATCTGTGTGCGCTTACGTGGATTGACCTTGGCTTGTATTCTTAGGCCCAAGCCCAAGGCGCTGTACCACATTCGACGCACGACGGAGGATATCACGCACACCGTGCAGGTCAAGTCGGTCGTGTCGTCCCTCAACTCCAAGGACGCCTTCGTCCTCCTCACGCAAGACGTTCTCTACCTTTGGTACGTCGCCAAGCCAGCATCACTCTCATCCATCACACGCAGAGCTGAACGCGACACTCACGCGACAATGGTCAAACTGCGCCAATGACAGGTATGGCAAGGGAACTGGATTCGAAGACTCCACCGCCATCCTCAAGGTGCCGGACCTGCTTCAGGGCAAGCGAAGGCTCGAGGTGTTCGACGAAGGCGAGGAGGACCCCGCCTTCTGGAACCTGCTCGGCGGATGGTCCGAATACGTGTGCAACCAGCAGTTCCTCCAGAAGTACCGCGAGAAGGCTCGCCTCTTCTGCTTCTCCAACCAAACCGGTCGCTTCGAGGTGAGCGAGGTGTACGAGTTCTTCCAGACGGATCTGAACCTGGCCAACGTGTACTTGCTGGACACCTACCACGAGGTCTACGTGTGGCTGGGCAAGTCGGCGTCAGAGTCGCAGTACAAGCAGGTGCTCGAGTTCGCCAACCGCTACGTGCGCGAGATGGCCACGCGGCGCAAGATCTACGTGCCCCTCATCGCCACTGAGGACGGCGAGGAGCAGGTCGAGTTCACCCGCCACTTCCACACCTGGGTCACCAAGCCTCCGTTCGTCGATCCCGCCATCGGTCGCGACGATCGCTACGCCGATCTCATGTTCCAGGTTCGTCATTCGTCTCTGGCGTATCGTACAACTGTGTGCGTCGTGCGATGTTGGATGGGAGTTGACCTATGTCTCGTCGTGGTCGTGGTGGTGGTCGTGGGTACAGGTCTACAAGAGGAAGGAGCAGGAGAAGGCCAAGGAGAAGGAGCTGCGGTTGGCGCAGGCCAAGACCAAGGAGCCGCTCCGCAAGATCGATTGGATCGAGTGGATCAGGAAGGAGATCCCGGAGTTGATATTGAGCGAGGGAGACTTCTCCGATGAAGAAGATGGTGCGTACCGTACACACACACTCACCACCACCACCACATACAACACCCTGAGCAAGAAGCTGACGCGCGTGTGTGCGTGTGTGGATGAGCAGAGGGCGAAGAAGGAGAATACTACGACGACGAAGAGGGCGACGAGGAGGAGATCACGTTCGACCAGGTCGGCGAGCGAGAGGAGGGCGATGGGGAGGACAACGGAGAGGAAGAGAGCAGCAGCGACAGCGAGGAACCCGCAGAGGAGGAAGACGAGGAAATCGTCTACGGCGAATTCGATGCCGGTGAGATCGAGGAGAAGCCCAAGGTGCGGCCTTCAATCCCACATGTCTGGTCGTCATCGTATCGTGTGTGTGTGTGTGTCGTGTGCGCGCCATCAAGGGACTTACCCATGCTTGCGATTCCGCTCGCGACGTCCTCGGTGCAGGCGGTGGGCAAGACGGCAGCTGAGTACCTCATGGAGAAGGTCCACAAGGAGTCCAAATATTTCAAGATCTACCACACCTGATCTCGCGGTGTGTGTCGATTCCCAACTCTTCCCTCCCTCTCTCTCATCTCCTCTCCCTTCTCTCTCTATCAACGCCGTGTGACCCGCCATCCCACGGGCTCACACTTGGCGTGTGTTGTGTGGGGGTACGATAGTGATAATAGAGCATGCTACACTTTTTGTACACACGCGCGTATGCGTGCACGCTTGCAGTATGTGTCTGTGTGTGACGACCCAAAGAGATGAGGAAGAGATGGTACAAGATTAGAGGGGTGGTTGCTATCTACATGATGTTCAAGGGAAGGTGTTGTGAGGTGTTTAGGTGTGTGTTAGTCCTCGTGGTGGTTGGTGGACTGCTGCAGCAGCTCAGAGTGTGGCGTAGGCGAGGCGCCGCGCGTGCCGACCCAACGCTTGAGGACGCGCGAGAGCATGGTCTTGGTGAAGGGCTTGGAGAGGAAGTCGTCCATGCCCACGGAGAAGCACTTTTGCTGGTACTCCTTGGTGGCCGACGCCGTGAGGGCCACGACCGGCGTGCGAGGGATGCCCGTCACCTTCTCCTTCTCCCTGATCTTCAATGTCGCGTGGAATCCGTCCAAGATGGGCATCTGTGCGCAGATGAGGGCCAGCAGACGTTAGTCGCGAACGTCACAAGCGAGGTGGTGTTTGGTGGTGGTGATGAGGTGTACTGACCTGGCAGTCCATGAGGATGACGTCAAACGGCTCGATGGCCTCGTCGAGCACGGACAGACACACTTCTCCGTTGCCCGCGACGGTGACCTGACAGCCGAGACAGTAGAGCATGCGCTTGGCCACCTTCTGGTTGACCTCGTTGTCCTCGACGAGCAGGATGCGCGCGCCCTCGAGCATCATCTTGGGGCTCGTCGAGGCCACGATCGTCGCGAGCGACGTGGTGGAGGTCGAGAGCGAGGAGATCGAGCCGAACGACGAGAACGAAGGCGAGGGAGAGGGCGATGACGAGAACGAGCAGACGTTGGAGAACGAGGGCGAGGGCGACGAGAAGGGCGACGAGAGCGATGTCAGCAGCGAGGCCGAGAAGGACGAGACCGAGAAGTGACTCGCTGATGATGACGCGCTGCCGCGGCCGGGCGATTGCGGCGGCGAGGGCGAGCCCATAGAGACGATCGACGAGCTCGACGGCGACTTGGGAATGACGCGCGAGCTGGTGGCCAGTGACGACGACGAGGGCGTGGGCGACAGTGGGAAGCAGAGCGTGGGCAGCATCGACGAGGAGAAGGTCTTCTTGCGGTTCATCGTGGGCAGCTTGGTCGCCGTGGAGTGGGCCAGGCCCTTCTTGGTAGCCACGACCGGGATCGAGGTCGAGGCGTTGAACGGCGCCCACTCGCAGTAGTCGTCGCCCTGGGGAGGCACGAACGTGGGCAGTTTGACGGAGAAGAAGAACGTCGAGCCTTGGCCGAACGTCGATTGATAGCCGATGTCGCCGTCCATGGCCTCGCACAGCCGCTTGCTGATCGCCAGCCCGAGCCCGCTGCCACCGTAGCGCCTCCTGATCGAGCTATCAACCTGCGAGAAGCACTGAGAGAAGAGCGAATGTCAGCTGAATGTTCGACGCGGTGTCGTGGGGGTGTGGGGGTGCGGTGGTGCGTGTGTACATTGAAGAGGTGCGTCTTGTGCTCCTCGGCGATGCCGATGCCGGTATCCTTGACCTCGACGGTGATGAGGTCCTCCTCCTTCTCGTCGTTGATGATGCGCACCGTGACCCGTCCGCCCTCAGGCGTGAACTTGATCGCATTGCTGACGAGGTTGAACAGGATCTGTCTGAACCGCAGCGGATCACCCACGTGCATAGGAAGCGCCACACGATAGTCCTGTGTTGTGTCCAACCAAGAGCAAAGGTAAGCCTACTGTGCGAGCGCGAGCACGTGAGCGTGTGTGCGATAGGTAGTACCTTTTCGACGGTGATGCCCTTGCGCTTGGCGGCGACGCTGAGGATGGTGATGGCCTTGTCGGACTCGTAGAGGATGGAGAAGGGAATGCTCTCGAGGTCGAGCCGGTTGTTCTCGATCCGCTCAAAGTCGAGGATGTCGCTCACCAGGCCCAGCATGTGCTCGCTGCTGTCCGAGATGATCTCCACGCACTCGCGCGCGGGATTGCGCGGCGAGAGCGTCTCCAGCAGCTCGCGCGCCATCGCCGTGATGCCGTGCAGCGGCGTGCGCAGCTCTGTGTGCGACGACAACAAAAACAAGCAGCGTGGTGTGAGTAACTGTAACGATCGTGTGCACGTGAGCAGAGGCGCCTAGCGTACCGTGGCTCATGTTGGCGAGGAAGTTGGACTTGGCGGCGGTAGCCTGTTGCAGCTCTCGGTTGGCCGCTTCGGATTGGAGCACGATGGCTCGCATCTTGTCCCGATAGGCCGCGCGCGAGCTGTCCTGCAACCACGCCGATAGGCCCACGACGTAGGCCACCAGCAGCGCGGCGGCGAGGGACGTGTGGTGCGACAGCTGTAGCGGCTGGCGCGCCTCGATCGCCGTAAAAGATAGGTCGCTGCGCGCGGCGACGAGCGGCTCCACGAGCGGGAAGAGCGCGCCTTCGAGCAGCACGACGGCGAATGCGCACATGCCGACGCGCCCGCCAAAGACGAAGAAGAGCAGCGGAGGCATGCAGGCCAGCACGCAGAACAGCTCCGACACGAAGCCGTAGTGGAAGCACGCGCTCAGGACGGTGAAGTTGCACCAGAGGGCGAGGGCGATCGACGTCCAGTAGGCGTCTCGGCGGCACGCGACGTTGGCCAGCAGCGCGCACTCGACGGCGAGCGACGTCGCGCAGAGAAACTCAAAGAACGAAAACGCGATGGTCGTCGCGCTGGCGGTCGCGGAAGTGACGCTGATAGGCGGAGAGGAGAGGCAGATGAGGTGGAAGAGGGCCAGGAAGGGGAGGACGAGTCGGCAGAGCAGTCGCTTGCGTCGCTCGTCTTCGTCCTCTACCTTGCGAACGTGTTCGGGCAGCAGGCAGACAAACGCCGACGCCGACGGCGCCGGATTGGGCGGCGGCAGTTGCTGCCCGGCAGCCACCTGGGAGCTGCTTGGTGGACCCGGGTTTGACGAGGGCATGACAGGCGTCTTCGAATCGATCGTGGTTGTGAGGATGGAGCCCGAAGAGGCCGCAGGCGTGAAGGAGGCGGAGGCTTTGGTGGTGATAGTGGTGGTGGAGCTGGTTGTGGAAGCCATCCAGGTCGACCACAACGACCCTTCGTTGGGCGATAAGATGGACGAGGTTTGTGTAGGGAGCTGAGGGGTGGGAGAGGAGGAAAGAAGAAGAACAACAAGCTGGGCGTCAATGAAGAGGCAACTCAAAAAAGAACGAAGAGGCCAAAGAACGAAAAACGACAAAGGAAGAGGCGGACGGTACCTAGTAGGTCAAGTAAGGTTTGCACAGCACAAGAGGAGGTGGGAGGTGGGTGGGATATTCAGCCAGAGGAGGTGATGATCGGTCAGGTGGCGATGCGCGCGTGGTGGTCCATAAAATAAAAATAGAGGTCTAGGTCGACTTACGCCCGTGTACGTGTGACTTCCCGCCAGCAGGTCGTCGTCCACCCCCATCGGCCCCCCACCCCCCTTCACGAACACGCGCCATTGCAGTGATGGCGTTGATGGCACGATTGGGCACGCTTTGAATCCGCGCAACTTTCTGCGGATGTGCTCCCTCCCGGGCGCCCACTGATCCTTTTTAACTCCGACACGAGGTTGAATAGGAGCTATTCAGGAGGAACAACCATTCGGAAGACAAGAGCGGGTTTGACATTTGGTGGGTAGTATGGTATGCAACATAAAAACACAAACAACACTATGATACACTTGCCCTGACGTTTTTTTGGTGGTGTCCTCTCTGGTGCGTGGGCGCGCCTACTGGCGCAGTCGCCTCTTCTCCTAACCCTCCCCTCCTCACTCTGGAGCGTTCACTGGAGGATGCAGGCCTTGCCCTCCATCATCTTGTTCAACTTCTGTCCCCACGTCTTCTTGCCGCTGCTCGGCGATGGCGCCATCCCGCCCTGCGCGTCCGATCAAAGCCAAGAAAGTGGTGAGCCAGTGCCCGAGTACACACGGCCGAGTGGGGACTGCGTACGCTGGGGGCGTGGTTCTTCTTCTCCCGCCACGACTTCATCTCCTTGACGAGCTGCTCGAAGCACTCCTCAACGTTCAATCGTGTCTTGGCTGTTTGCCCACTCAGGGTCAGCACACGCACATGACCCGCAAGTGCGTGCAACACAGAGAAGAAGAAGAAGAAGAAGAAGAAGAGCGAACCAGAGGTCTCGAAGAAGTGGCAGTTGAACTTCTTGGCAAGGTCCTTGCCGTCAGAGGTGCTCACTCGGCGCAGGTCGTCCGGGAGATCACACTTGTTGCCCACCAGAATCATCGGATATGTGTCTGAGTCCTTCACGCGCAGGATCTGCTCGCGATAGTCGTGCATCGCCTCGAACGACTTCACGCCATACAAACGCACGCGCATGCACACGGTTAGAGACGCGTTCCCTTGAAGCTCACCTCGAATCAACGTAATGACGGGTGAGAGGGGCGGCACCTCTTTGGAGGCGACCGAATAGCAGCAGATGAAGCCACCGCCTGATCGGATGTACTGATCGCGCATCACGCTGTACTCCTCCTGACCGGCCGTGTCCAGAATGTCCTGTGATAGAACACACGACGCACAAAGTCAGGGTCGGCGCACTGCGTGGGCAGAGTATGTGTGTGCAAGGAAGAGAGGGACGGGACGTACGAGCATGTGAACCTCATCGGAGATGGTGACCTGCTTGCGGTAAGAGTTCTCGATCGTGGGGTCGTACTCTTTCACGAAATAGTTTTGCGTGAACTGAATTGTCAACGCGCTCTTGCCGACGCCTGCACTCGCGAGAACGAAGAGACCGAGGTCATGTTAGAGCTCTTTTTCGTCGTACGACCTACTCTCATTCTCTCTCTCGTCGAGCAAGTGCTCTTCATTTTGCGCTCGGGGCTCACGAGGATTATCTCAACGCACAAAGAACGAAAACGATCACCGGGGGGGGCAAGAACGAAAAGAGGCGGTGCAATGCAGAACGAGAGAGGATGTTCTGGGCGGTCTAAAAGATTCAAGACAGGGAGAGAAAGCACTCCAGTCCATGACAACGTGCCCCGAGGAAGGAGATGCAAAACGCGGACAAAGAACGAAACAACCCAAATGGGGGGNGAGAGCCGGCTAGCAGAAGCAAGGGGGGGAAGTAAACGTACCACCCTCGCCCAGGACTACAATCTTGTACATGGCCATCTTTTCGCTCCTATTCCTCTTTTCTTGATACTTCGATTAGAGTTTTCTCGCTAGTAACGAGACCGTTGGGCAGTGGCTCTCTGAAGATTGAAGGCTTCGTTTGCGGTGCCTAGGGCAGCTTCCCCGAAGTGAAGACAACCGGTGCGGCCACACTTTTCGCCGCAGCAAAGTCGTTTGATTTGCCATTCGAGCAGAGCGTCTGCGCAGTGCCATTGGTAACTATTTTTATCTTCCAGGCTGTGATTGGCAGTAAACATGTCTGTTAATTCCGCAAGAGAACTAATTCATTACTTGGTCCTTTTGCAGGTCTGGCGTGCTGAAAATGTGAGGCTTGCCAGAGCAACAGAACAGGCAAAGATCTAATAATAGTGTCACTGTTGTGTGAGTCTCTGTTCTTTAGCATAATTAAAAAAAAAAAAACAATACAAAAAAAACTGTTAAGCAAAACAATTATTAAAACATGTTCATGCATAAAGAGGTACAGAGATAAGTAGAGGTGTAGTTTATAGGAGGAAGCCCCTGTTTTGGTGTCAGTCCATGGTCTTGAAAGTTTCATGGTTTATTCCCTTTTTGTCCAGGTTGCCCAAATGTGCCAGAGCCAGCCAACCAGAAAATAAAGTTAAATTAAAAACCAACAAACTTCAACCCACTCCACAGATCACAACAACACATGCAGGACGAGGCTGGTACAAACTTCCTCCTTCCTCCCAGGCCGAGGATTTAGTGATTTCGTTGCCATCTTCAAGAGATTTTTTCCCACCAGCAAGAATGGAATGATGAACTTAATCACACTTTTATTTTGGGGCCATCCAGGTCTATCTCCAAGTGCTGGGCAGGCGCGAGCGCAGTTCCTGCAGCGGGTGCAGTCGAACCAGGACGCCCTCGAGCAGAAGAGCGCAGAGTACGCACTCCTAACGCACGCGCACGCACCGCACTGTCACTCTGGAAGACGAACCGCTCACCGCTGCTTACGTGCGCCTACGTAGCCGCGCGACTGCGGCGCAGGAGTGGACGGTGAAGGAGGTCAAGAAGCTCGTGCAGGCCATCAAGGAGCGCGGCACCGTCGACCGCATCGACCCGCAAAAGGTTTTGGCTCCGCGCGCGCACACACCTCCTTGGGACGACGCTGACGCTCTCTCTCTCTCTCTGTGGTGTGCGTGTGCGTGGTCGTCGTGCGTGTGTGTGTGTGGTCGTTGACAGCGTATCTATGTCAAGTTCGGTCCGCTGTTCAAGGAGACGACGCACCAGTTCGAGGCGCTCGGAGGCACGCTCAAGACGGCCAAGAAGTGGGGCATCGTGTCGTTCGGGCCCGACGTGCTCTTTGAGCGCACCCACGACAACGAGATCATCCACCTGTGCAAGGAGGAGGTCGAGGCTCCGCCTCCGCCCTCCCCGCGCGCCGTCTCCCCGCGCTCTCCCGCCACCGGCGCCGCCTCTCCGCGCTCCGCCGGCTTCGCGGCCACCAACGGTTCGTATGCCTCACCTCTGTGTCGTGTCGTGTTGCGTGTCGTGCCGTGCCGTGTGTCTCACGCATGTGTGCGTGCGTGTGTGCGGCGAGCAGAGAATGCGGATGAGCGGTGCCAGAACTGCGGGAAGAAGGTGTACAAGATGGAGCGCCAGCCGGCGGGGAAGCTTGTCTTCCACAAGGTGTGCTTCGTGTGCGTGGACTGCAACAAGAAGCTCGACCCCAAGCTCTACTGCTCGGTGGCCGGGCGCGTGTTCTGCAAGCCCTGCTACATGGTCGAGGTCAACAAGCCGCCCTCGGAGCAGCGCAAGGAGGCCTCCGCCTAAGTCCTCAACTAGCCCTGGCGCCGCACGACACGACACACGACCGCACGACGCGAGGCGACGCACTCCAAGCAGAGCACATAAGAGAGAGAGAGAGAGAGAGCTAGCAGTGTTGGAGCGAGAGTGTCGAAGAGATGTAATTGGACGACGGCTGGGAGGAAGAGGTAACTACAGAGAGCGAGAGGCGGATGCGAGTGTGTTTCTGTACAGAGATGAGGAGAAAGTAAACCATCACAAGACGTTGGGCCTATGGACAGAGCAGCAACCGACCGAGCGTGTGTGCGTCGGTTGGCTCGAGCTGAGAGTGCAATCAGAGGTTTCTCTTGAGGGCCTCGAAGCGGGCGCTGAGCTCGTCAAACTCCTCATCGCCCGCTGTGACAAAGCGAACGTTCAGACCGTTAGCCCATGCCGAGTGCAGAAGAAGGTCAATGGGCGGTGATGTACCAGGAGCAACAGGAGGCGGAGGCGAAACGAACGTCGGATCCGGGTTGTACGTGGGGATGGGCGGAAACTGTGTGACACACGGCCAAGCGTAACGCTGAGTACAGAGGCACAGAGACCACTGCGTGCGTGCGTGTTGCGTGCAGTGTGCGTACCTGCAGTGACGAGTCGATGTGATTGAGGCCTGCGTTACTTCCTTGGATGGGCGCCGGCGGCTTGTACGAAGGAGCGCCACCGGGCATCGCGGGCGAGGCGACGGGTATGTGTGGGAACGTGGCGGGCGGACCGAGCGGCGACGACCAGTCGCCAAAGTCCAGATCCGGCGGCACGTAAGGCTGCACCGCTGGCGGAGCCAAGCCGGGCTGAGTCGCAGGGGCCGGGAAATGCTGAGGATGATGAAGCGGCGGCTGCATCTGTTGTTGCTGCCCTCCAGGCGCGAAGCCGGATGGCGGCATGAAGTCAGGCGGAGGCATGGGCATCGAAGGCAACGGCGACGGCCCGTCAGATTGCGAGAACGAGTCGAACTCGTGCTGCGCGCATTTGTCAGGCACAGGCGAGAGCCGGAAGAACTCCTCCTCCACGAAGTCCTTCTCGGGACAGCATATCGACAGCTTCTCCATTAACTGCGTGTGCGTGTGCGGCGCGCAGTGTCAGCAGAGAGCGAGGAGCGAAGGAAGGAAAGCGGGGAGAGGGAGCACCTCTTCGTTGACGTAGCAGGAGGTGTTGTCGAGGGCCGCCTTGAGGAACTCCTCGCCGTACTTGAGCTTGAACTGGTTGGCCACCTGCTTGAACTCGGGAATCGCCACACGGAGCGACACTGTGTACGCCAAGAACGAAACAGGTCAGGCCATTGAGCGCAGGCTTGAGCAGAGTGAGGGTATCACGTACCCCACGTCAAGGTGTGCACGGCTTCCACGACGTCATCAGGGATCTCTCTATCGATTCAGAAAGTGAGATATCAGCACACGCACACGCACACACGCACACACGCACACGCAGGAGGAGAACGTACGGATACATGTGGATGAGTTGCAGGCGCGTGATGATGATCTCGCAGAAGAGCTCCAGCACGTCGTAGGCCTCGAGCAACCGTTGCTCGCGAACGAGCTGCTCCACCCGAAGTCGGGCCATCTCGTCCTTCTCCTGCTTCACCAGCTCGCTGATCTCTTTCTCCATCTGCTTGTTCTGCTCCTGGCCTTTCTTTTTCTTCAAACTGGTGGACGAAAATATTTCTAATTATTATCTCCTTTTTTTTAAAAAAAACAAATCAAAAGAAGATAATAATTGGAATTATTTGTAAATAATAAAATTTAAATAAATAAATAAATAAAATTTTGGGGTGCGTACTTCATGCGAACGACTGCAGATTTGAGGTAGAGTTTGCTGCAGGAAGGCATCTAGGGTAAGACACAGCTTGTAGGCCAAAGCTACCAAGGAAGGGAGATGCAACGTTGCTACACAAACGCGCGCACCATTTGTTGGGGTCGAAACGCGGCCAGAACCACTCTGCCATCGACTGAAACCATTCCGCCATTTTGTGTTGTGAGTTTTGCTGTCTTGCTCCCTTTCCTTCCCTCCTTGTCTCCTCTATCTCTTCTTCAGGAGAGATTACTCTTTCGATCTTCTTCTGCTACGTTGTTGAATTTTCGACTTGATTTTCCGTTTCACAAGACATTTCTTTTCTACTGTGAAAGAAAAAGAAGAGAAACGTTTCATCTCCTTTTTTTTTTGGCCAACGGGACGCCGCCAGCGCACCAGCAACCGCCGAAGCCTTGCGCCAACACTGCTTGCGCGAGGAGAGAGCGACAAGGAAGACACACAAGATTTGTGTGCACACATAGCCCAGCAGAGAGAGGCCTCGGCGGAGAAAATCAATTCAAAAGACAAAGGGAGAAGAGATGGCCAAGGAAGTCGAGATGTTGGTGGGGGTGACCGGAATCTACGTGTTCTATCTGCTCTACGGCATCGTGCAGGAGCGCGTGTACGCCCCCCCAAGCGTGTCGTGTGCGTGCGAGGCCGTGGCGTCGGCTGACCCCGGGGTCGTTTTTCCAGGACCACGACTCCGTTTGGTCCGGACGGAGAACGGTTCGACTACATGTTCTTCCTCGTGTGCCTGCAGTGCGTGCTCAACGCTCTCTTTGCCCTCGTCGGTGCGCAAACACACGTCCACGCCCACGTCTCGCGTTTCAGCGGTGGTGTGACGTGCATTGAAGTGTCCGTGAGTGCGCATGCATGTTGCGTGTGCGTGTGTGGCCTTGCGTGACGCTCACTCGTCACGTGTGTGGTACAGTGCTGGGGTTAAACCGAGTGTGGGCCAAGCAGGTGCCCAAGGACAAGGTCCCCTTCACCGAGGTACACCTGCCTGATCGTGTGCACACATTCATCCTCTGTTCTGGGATGCCGATCCTACTACGCGCTTCGTTTGGCGTGACTGACGACCGCATCGCCTCTGATCTCACCTTTACCTTGTCAGTACGCGTGGATCTCGCTGACCTACGTGCTGGCCATGCTCTGCTCCAACAGCTCGCTCCAGTTCGTGGACTATCCGACCCAGGTGCGTTCACGTCTCGGGTTTGTGTGACCGTGCGTGTCGTGTCGTATCGCATTAGACGCTGACGCTTCTCTCCTGTGGGGGCACGCCGACAGGTGTTGGGCAAGTCCTGCAAGCCGATCCCAGTGATGCTGATGGGCGCTCTGGTCTACGGACGGTACGCTTGCATGCGACCACGCATCAAGCTATGGTGTGATTGTACTGTGCAGCTACTCATACGCGTGCGTTGTGTCCGATCGCAGGTCCTACAACACGCGAAAGTGGATGTGCGTGCTGCTCATCACTGCCGGCATTGCCTTGTTCATGTTCAAGAATAAGGTATCCTTGTCGTGTCTCTTGACGAGCGACCAGTGGCGCACGTGTGATATGATGCTGATAGCATTCCTTTGTGTTGATCGACTGAACCAGGGAGGCGCCGTTGCGGAGGACGTGTCGCCATTGGGCGTCATGTGGGGCTATGCGCTCCTGTTGGCCTCGCTCGCCTTTGACGGCCTGACCGGACCCGCTCAGGAACGACTCTACGAGGTACCACCGCTCCACCCTCACGCAGCCCTGCGCAGCGCACTGCTCACGTCTCTCCCTCCCTCACCTCTCCTCGACACAGAAATACAACCCCAAGCCCTCGTTCGTGCACGTCATGTTCTACTCCAACGTGTGGGCTGTGATGTACATGGGCGCTGGCGTCCTCGTCACGGGCGAGACCGTTCCCGCCATCTCCTTCACCATCAGGCACGTTTCTCCCGTGCATTGCGCGCGCGACGCACACGACACGCAAGCTATCTCTGTCTCACGGTGGCGAACACGTGTGTGTGCACTATCAGGCATCCTGAGATCGTGTGGTACATCTTCCTGTTTGGCGTGTGCTCGGGCCTCGGCCAGTTCTTCATCTACTACACCCTCCAGGTACGCCGCTGCGTCTCTTCCAACTCGCCTCGCGAATTCGCTTCTGACTCGCGAACACGACGCACTCGCACGCACACACACAGCACTTTGGGTCGCTCGTGTTGACGGTGACGACGACCACGCGCAAGTTCTTCACCATCCTCGCGTCGGTGGTGTGGTTCGGCCACGCGCTGTCGCCGATCAAGTGGTTGGCCGTGGGCCTGGTCTTTGCGGGCCTCTCCATCGACGTCCTCGGCAAGTACTTTGACGACTACCTCGCCCGATCGTCCGCCGGCGGCAAGGCCGACTACAAGAAGACGACCACGACCACGATCAAGGCCAAGGCCAACGACAAGACCAAAGCCAAGGCCAAGAAGGTCCAATAGTGGGCGAGAGAGAGGAAGAGAGAGAGAGAGAGAGAGTGAACAAGCGCTCTAGACTCTCCGATGTGCGTGTGCGTGTGCGGTCGTGCGTGTGCGTGTGCGCATTCTTGGCATTCTTGGTATCGTGGGAAAATCGAAACGGGCTCGGCCTGTTCACTACCACCACGTGATCAGCATCATCACCCCTCGTTGTGTTGCCTCTCTCTGAGCGTTGAAAGAAAGAACAATCGAGAGAAGAAGCAGGGAGAGATGAAGCTGCAGGGGGTGGTGGCGTTGTTGGTGGTGATGACGGTAGGGTTGACCGTTCCGTCGTCAAGGGCTGAACGAGGCGCGCCAGAGGACGACCTGCGGTTCTTGCAGGAGAAGGTGCACGAGTACTGGCCTCACATGCCACACGACGAGGCCATGGAGTTCGCCAGCGTCCTCTACAAGATGGCCCAAGAGCAGGCCTTCCTCGGCCTCACCCCAGCTCACGGTACCGAAAACTTAGGTTCATTTTTTATATTTTATTTCTATCACTTCAACAAAAAATCAGAAAAAATCGAAAAAAAGCATCAAGGACCATCATTCAATTTTTGTATCATTAGAAAAAATATTAAATATTAGAAATAATATTTGGGCATTATTTGGAGCAGAGGACAATGTGACGGCCATGGCATTCCCGTGCGAAACGTATGGACCCAGCGACCCCGTGCCCACGAGCGCCAAGCGACTGCGCCCGGCCGATATCAAGGTGCTCGCTGCGCTGGGCGACAGGTGCGTCTGTTGCCTCGCATTCCTTTCCGTCGGTGTTCGCGCTCGTGGGCTCACGACTTACACGATCACGTGATCGCGCACGTAGCCTCACTGCTGCCTTTGGCGCCAAGGCAGACAGCATCTTCAACCTCTTCAACGACTTCCGCGGCGTCTCCTACGCAAGTGCGTCTCTCGTCCTCTACAGTAGCTAAGTGTGGCTAACTCGGGCTGGTCTCTCTGCAGTTGGCGGTGATGGTACTGTCCAGTCGGTCCTCACGCTGGGGAACATCCTGCGCCAGTACAACCCCGACATCAAGGGCCTCTCCACGGGCACGGGCGGCGTCGACAGCGACGGAGCACACCTCAATCTCGCAGTCACCGGCGCCATCGTTCAAGATATGGAGGCGCAGGCCAACAACTTCATCAGCAGGGCCAAGGCCACGGCTGGGATCGACTTTGACAACGACTGGAAGGTGAGAGTGAGCCTCAGTGTGGTGATCGTCAAGCAGATACAGTGTAATAACGCGGAGGGAGTGCGCAGATGGTGTCGATCCTGATCGGACATAACAACCTGTGCGCATTCTGTAACGACGCCGACGCCAACGGCCCCGAGACCTTTGGCCGCCTGCTGGAGAAGAGCGTCGACGTGCTCTACGAACAGGTGCCTCGTGTCTTTGTCAACCTGCTCTCGCCCGTAGACGTCACCGCGCTCTATCCCGCCTCAGAAGGTCCACACCCTCCACCACGCCGCACTCGCTATCTTGCTCCCTCCACCTATCACCTTCGTATCTCACCTATGTGCGCGGCACTCCTCTCCTGGCTCACAGGCTGGTGCAGCTTGTTGCACTTCTTCGAGTGCTCGTGCGGAGTGAACAGCGACCCTGCCGTGCGTGAAGCCGTTTCCAAGGTCCGTCTTCGCGCAATGCAGCTGCAGCTCTCTGTCTCTGTCTGTGTCTGTGACATCAGCAACTGATCTTTGATTCACAGGCGCACGAGGGCTACTTTGAGGAGCTGAAGCGCGTGGTGAGCCTGGACAAGTACAAGGGCCGAGAGGACTTTGCCGTGGTGTTGCAGCCGTTCCTGGAGGACACGAAGATTCCTGTCCGCTCCGACGGCAAGCCCGACACCTCCTACCTCGCGCCCGACTGTTTCCACTTCTCAGGTGAGGGAGCGTTCGTTTGATCATGATCAAATCGTGGCGCCATCCCTGCTGCACACCACATCACAACACAGGCACTAACTGCCTGCTCCCCAGAGAAATCACATCAGGCGGCCGCGGTGGGATTGTGGAACAACATCATCGAGCTGGAGAAGCAGACCTCGTACGACATCGCCCCTCCTCCCCTCAGCACAATGCTCTGTTCTCCAGCTCCCTTCTTCGCAATACCTGATGCCAGCGGCCTCCTCTCCTCCAGGTGGGTTCCTGGTGAGCCGCTCGAGTGTCCCGCCAACGGGGCCGTGCTACCCGCCTAAACATGACCTCGGCCTCGCACACAGCCCGAATCTCTCGCCGAAGTACCTGCTCCTGAAGTCCACAAGGGTGACGGAGAGAAGAAATGATGGACACAAGGCGTTGACAGGCTGCGCGTAATTTTCTCACCAAGGTCAAGCTTCACTTTGCAAACACCCTGTTACAGTTCCCTACTCCCCTGTTGGTGATGGTGAATGATGGCCTGTTGCTGGGCTGAATGGTGATGTATACTTTGGCCTTTGCCTCAGAGAGGTACCTGCATAGAATAAGTCAAGTCTGTAGGGATTAAAACTAAAATACCTAAAATATAAAGAAAGGTGAGGGAAAAGAGGGTTTTCCCTGACAGTGTGTATGTTGCTGTGACACATCAGCACTACACTTTGAGTTTGCTCTGACGATCTCATGCTTTGCTTCTTCCTCCAGCAAGGACCAAGCTCCACTGACTGGTGCTGCAAATACTGCTTTTGGCTTCATCACTTTCCTGGCACACAGTCTTCATGCAGCCTGCCACCCCCAAAAACCCTCTTCCTCTCGTCCTCGCCGTTGTCTGACCTAGGTAGGCATTTTTCTCCCTCCTCGTTTTGACAAGCCCTGCAGAATTCATGAGTCGTTTACGTAACTCAGGTGGGCAGTAGGGACACAGCGCGAATCTGAATGTCCTCACCCAACAACACCAGCATAAAATCCAGGAACGCAAGTTCGGAGTTAAAACAAAAACAAAAACAAGAGAACAGAAACGGTCTTCGAGCAGAACAGAAGAAAACGACAACTGAAACCGCAACGTGACTACAACGACAAGGAGAGGATGATGGAGGAACTGATGCCCGAGCTGGTGGTGATGGTGCTCGGCCACATAGACCACCTCAGCCTCGTTGCCTGTCCGTTTGTGTGCACCACCTGGAAGCGTGCGAGGCAGAAGGTGGAGGAGAACTACAGCACGCAGTGTGCGGTGAAGGGCTCGCTGAGACTGCTGCAGTGGGCGCGGGCCAACGGCTGTCCCTGGGACGATTCAACCTGTGCCTTGGCGGCCAGGGGCGGCCATCTTGAGGTGCTCCAGTGGGCGCGGGCCAACGGCTGTCCCTGGACTGAGCTGGCGTCTTCCTATGCAGCCGAGGGAGGTCATCTCGAGGTGCTCCAGTGGGCGCGCGCCAATGGCTGCCCCTGGGATGAGGACACCTGTACCTTGGCGGCCTATGGAGGCCATCTGGAGGTGCTGCAGTGGGCGCGGGCCAACGGCTGTCCCTGGGACGAGTGGACCTGCGCGTTCGCAGCCGAGGGAGGTCATCTCGCGGTGCTCGAGTGGGCGAGGGCCAACGGCTGCCCCTGGAACCATGCGACGTGTGCGAATGCAGCCGAGGGAGGCCATCTCGAGATGCTCCAGTGGGCGCGGGCCAACGACTGCCCCTGGAACAAGTCGACGTGTGCGAATGCAGCCAGGGGAGGCCATCTCGAGGTGCTCCAGTGGGCACGGGCCAACGGCTGTCCCTGGGACCAGCGGGCGTGTATGCAGGCAGCTAGTGGAGGCCATCTCAAGGTCTTGCAGTGGGCGCGGGCCAACGGCTGTCCCTGGACTGAGCTGGCGTCTTCCTATGCAGCCAAAGGCGGCCATCTCGAGGTGCTCCAGTGGGCGCGGGCCAACGGCTGCCCATGGAGCACCGCTACGTGTTCCGGCGCAGCCTATGGAGGCCATCTCGAGGTGCTCCGGTGGGCACGCACCAACGGCTGTCCATGGGACGAGCGGACGTGTGCGAATGCAGCCGAGAGGGGCCATCTCGAGGTGCTGCAGTGGGCACGCACCAACGGCTGCCTCTGGAACGAGGCAACCTGTGCCTTGGCGGCCGGGGGAGGCCATCTCGAGGTGCTCCAGTGGGCGCGCGCCAACGGCTGTCCCTGGGACCTAGGGACGTGTGCGAATGCAGCCAAGGGAGGCCATCTCGAGGTGCTCCAGTGGGCGCGGGCTAACGGCTGCCCCTGGGACGAGGACATGCAGCCTATGGAGGCCATCTCGAGGTGCTCCACTGGGCGCAGGCCAATGGCTGTCCACAGTACTAGTGTCTACACCCATTTCAACACTTTCAGAGTCGCCCGAACCTCTCTCATGGAAGCACTGACTGCTCTGAACGTGTCCTGATAGTAAAGTCCTTCGCCGAGGGTGACGGACAGAAGAACCGATCGCTGCATGTTTGGCGAATCGTTTCCTTAATTTTTCTCGGGTTGACAAACACAACTTTATCTGCTGACGGGTCCACCCATCCAAGAACGATCACATCACCACGATGGAGACCAAGAACACACGAGGAGAAGAGGAGGTCCAGAGAGGGAAGAAGCCAGTCAGGGAGGTGATCTTGGATGTGGAAGAGGGCACGCCATCGGTGGCGGTGAAGCTCCCGCTGGCACTGGCCGACGTGTTCTACGTGCGCGCTGGTGCCCGAGGCAGACGACGCCTACGACGTCCTCCTGCGCAAGCTCACGTGGAAGAAGAAGCAGTTCGAGAACCGCGCCACGGCCCTCTACGGCGACGCCGGCGTGACCTACGCCTACGGCCCGGCCTACGGCGCCTACACCAGCGAGGACCGCACGCCGCTGGCCTGGACGCTGCTTCCAATCAAGGCCCAGGTCGAAGCGGCCGTCGGCTCCATCAACGCCGCCCACTATGGCGGCTGCAGCGAGATCAGGTTCAACGTGTGCCTGTGCAACTACTACGCGACGGGCAAGGAGGGAATCGGGTTCCACGCCGACAAGGAGGAGGCCGACGCCGTGACGCCCATCGCGTCGGTCAGCCTGGGCTGCCCACGCAAGTTCCTCCTCACGCGCCAGCAGCGAAGACGACGCGAGGCCGGCCAACGTGGCGATGGCGATGAAGGAAGTGGTGGTGATGGCGGTGGTGAAGAGGAAGAGGAAGACAGGACGCGGTACGGCATCGAGCTGGAGAGCGGCAGTCTGCTGGTGATGTGGAAGCAGTGCCAGCAGCGATACCTCCACTCGATCCCCAAGGACAAGAGTGTCGCGGCGGGCCGGGTCAACCTCACCTTCCGCTATGTGCAGCCTCCAGTCGCGTGAGGCAACGAGCGCTGAGAGAGAGAGAGAGAGAGAGGGGTGTAGAGAGAAGAAATAGATATCAAGTGTGCGTGCCAGCTTACACGTCATCGTCATCGCCGTCATCTCCATCTTCGTCGCCGTCGTCGTCATCGTCGCTGTCGCTGTCGCCGTCGCTGCCCATGTCAAATTCGTCGTCGCCAAACTCGCGGTTCTCCTTGAGAGCCTTGGATGCCGCCTCGAGGATGTCGTCCACAGGTTGGCCTGAACCAAGCACGGAGCAGCGAACAGATCAGGGACAGGTGAGACACGCGCGCACACACACACACCAGGTGCGCACGGCCGAAAGATAAAGTTGAGAGCGTGGGGACGATACCCTTCTCCTTGCGGCGGAAGTAGGCTCGTCGTTGTCGTTCGGAGAGGAGCGCCAGCGCTTCCCCGTACTCCCTCTCCTCCCGCTCCTGCTCCCTCGGGTCCGTCAACTCGCTGCACGCGCAACACGGCACACACACACATCGTGAGCGGCGAGAAGCAAGCGACACGCGAAGAGTAAGAGAGGGAGAGGAGTGAAGGACGAACTTGACGAGCTCCCTGGATTGCTGACACTTGGCGCACACCCTCGTCTTCTTTGCACAGCCGTCGCAGATGGTGTGGTACGCCCGTTTCACCGTCTTGTCCTGACACTTTGTGCTGCACACGCACACACCGCACGACACGACACGACGCACAGTTATGAGAATGCGCCGTCACCTACGACTTGCAGCAAGACGGCACGGAAGGACGTACCACCGCTTGGGCGTGGTGAGAGGCTTGTACTTGCGGTACTTCTTCTTCCACTCAATGATGTCGTGGCAGCGCGGGCACAGGCCCTCGTTGGGCAGCCTGCCGACGTTGTGCGCATCGAAGCGCCTCTCGTGAGGTTTCCGGGCGACAAAGAGGACGAGATGGAGGGGGAAAAATCTCACAAAACGGCAGCGGGGAGGGGGGGTGTACGCGAGGATGTTGATGGTCTTCTTGCTGTTTTTGTTGTGCCTGAACGCCGTCTTGTTCTGGTGGCATGGCGCGCCTGCAGCAAATACGATGATTAAATTTTCACGATAATCGATTTTGTCGGGACAGATTCAGCAGATCAAGTTCAGATCCAAATTTAACCGCTACAAGAGAGAAGGGAAGCTCTCTACCCTTGGCTGGATTTCCTCGACGAGTGGTCATCTTGCTGCGCCTGTTATCAATTATCGGAGTAATTCGCCGCCGTGAGTTGAGATTTTCTGCAGTCTCAGTTTTTTTTTTGCTTTTCTTTTCTTTTTTTCCCATTGGTCTGTGACACTCACATAAGACACAATAGGGTGGGACGAGGAGGGCAAGGTGAAAAGCTCTAGTGCTGGTGCCTGCACATCATGATGCAGAGTATGAGCCTCTTAGCTTGAGATAGAGCCCAACTACCATCACCAGCTTCTGATGCTATTTGAAATTGCCAATTAGAGTGAATTAAAGATAGAGAGGCATCCACTCCCCCTGTTGCTTTTGCTTTTGTGGTTGACCCTGGTGTTGCCCCTTAGCTGATGGTGGTTTGGAGTTAATCTAGTGAATGCTGACGTGGCCGGTCAACGCCTGGGAGAGCAAAATTTAAAAACAAAATAAATACAAAGGCAAAAGCAAATCAGGATTTGCACACGAAGATGGTGTTGCTGACGAACCAACATTTTATGGATGAGCTCACAAAGCTCTTCCAGGCCAACAAGACCAAGGGCAGCGTATGGATCACCATGAAGCGACGTACGCTCTTGCCCCCGCAATTTCTTCTCGCAATCTCACCCCCCCCCACGTAATTTGATTTGCTACGTCGTTGCCGCTTTGATCTGGTGTTGTTGGATCACCAACTCACATCCCCTCCCCTCTTTCGTCGATGTTGATGATTTCTCTCTTGCCCGCTCGATCTCTCTCCGAGATCAGACGAGGAGAAGCCGCCCAAGGAGAAGGCCGCCGCTGCTGCTGGCACCAAGGGTGGAGCTGCCAAGCCCAAGCCCGCCGAACACGCCTTTGACCCGTACGCAAGACGTACCCACATCTTCACACCTGTATCGTGTGAGCTCACGCCCCCCTCTTCCTCTCTTGCGTGCAGCGAGCCCAAGTGCCTGGTGCGAGCGACGAACGGCAACGACATCAAGATCAGCACCATCATCAGGCACCGACCTCGTCCTCCTCCTCTTCCCCATCGTCGTCTTCTCTAACGTGTCGTCGTCGTCGTGTTGTTGTGTACGCTCGTCGCGCCTCACCAGGTCCAAGGACGTGGTGCGCTTCCAGCTGGCGTTCGCGACGCTGACCAAGACCAACATGGACGGCCTCAAGAAGAGGGAGCGAAAGGGCCGGCGGGGCAACCGCAAGAAGGTCCCCGCCAAGCACGTCTAGAGGCGAGCGAGCGAGCGAGCAGAGCGAGACGGAGAGGACGCCCTTGCACAATCACGATCTCGCTCACGCATGAAGCATTGCGCCATCACCACCTTCATGATCGGCGTGCGTGCGTGCGTGCTAGGTTCAGGGTTGCTGCAATCGGTTCTTCATGAGCGATACACGAGAAGACCATGTGCTTGTGTGTCTAGGGGGTGAAGAGATGGTGGTGGTGGCGTGGGGGCAGAGGGCGATGGTGCACTCTCAGAGGGACTTGTCGAGCGGCATGCCGTTGAGGCCGTGAATGGAAGGTCCGCCTGTGAGGGAACATGAAGACGACGCTGAGCATTCGCCGATGGAGCTCCCATCCAGAGGAGAGGGAGAGACGTACGGCGCTCCTTGCGGGTGGTCTTGGCGTAGGAGATGGTGAGGCCCTTGGTGTCGTTCTTGTCCATCTTGTAGCCCTGTTTTTGTTCCCTCAGCGAGTGAGTCACAAACAACCAACGACACGACGACACACGATAGTGGCGATGATGGTTTTTGAGGGGGACCTTGAGGTGGTGCAGGGCTACGGCGGCGTTGTACTTGGTCTCGAACTCCACCCAGCACAGGTTGAACACCCTCGAGGGATGCTGCTTGGACTCCTTGGGCTTGATGCGGATGCCGAGATAGCCGGGCATCTGACGGAAGATGTGGGCCACCTCGCGCTCGGTGGCGTCGAGAGGCAGGCCCTCCACGTACAGCGTGGGCGCGGCATCGGGCGACAGCTGCGGCGAGTACGCTTGCGGCTGGACCTGATCAAGAGACAACGAACGCCCACACACACACAAACACCGGTAGCGCATGAGCCGACGAGTCATCAATCGCGAGCGGAGACCCGGGATGAGCGAGGGAGATGACGTACGTAGGAGGCGAACGGGGCGTTGGGCGCCACGGTGGAATAGAACTGCATGCCCGACATGTCTGTTCCATGGATGGCTAACCGCCCTCGTCAGCATATCCACCAGAGGGAGAATAGCCAAAGACATCGGGCAAGGAGAGGTGGGAATGAGCGCGGGGTACCGAGGCTGGTGGCGGGCATCATGGGCGATACGCCCATCGGGACCAAGGGCAGACCCGACGTGAGGCCCACGCGGCTGTTCACGTCAGCAGCGCGCATGCTGCCGTAGCCATCGTGGCGGTACGTGCCGTTGCTGTAGCCTGCAAGGGGCAACTCTCTTTGGGTTAGCACGTGACGGTGGCGCTGCACAAACATGGAGAAGGGCACCTTTACGAGATGAGCTGGGTTGGTCATAGTGCTGGCCGCCATAGTGCTTGCTGCCGTCATCACGCTCGCGGTGCTTGTTGCGCGAGTGCTCATGGGCAAAGTGGATCGCTGTACATGCATCACGCAAGACACAGAGCGATGATCAGCCAAGCATCAAGGGACGGTGAGTGAACAAGAGATGGTGCGAGTACTGATGCCGTGATCGTCGTTGTGAGAGAACTTGTAGTTGTTGAACTGCTCACGCGCCTCAGCGGCCGACTTGTGATCGCCGAACTCGACGAACCCGACGGTGCTGTAGCGATGGGTGGCGCGTGAGGTCGCACACAGAGCGGTGAGCACGACACGCACACAGAGCGGTGAGCATGTTGCGTGCTGCGCACCACGAGAGCAAGCCGTCGAGAGAAGAGCGGTTGGCGTACTTTTCATTACGGTCCCTGCGCAGGCGTGCAGAGATGTAGCCGGGCTCGTTGGCAAAGGTCGAGCGGAACTCGGCCTCAGTCACCTCGAGGGGGATCTCGGCGATGAACAGGGCAGTGCTGCCCGATGCGGCTCCCATCGATGATGGCATGGCAGAAGACGCAGAGCCAACGTTGGGAGAGACAGAGGCGGCAGAGACGGATGGCTGGCCGGCGGTGATGCCCGGAAGGGTACCCACCAGAGATACGGGCGACGAATCCATGTGGCTAGTGGAGGAGGGGCAAGGGGGCTGGCACGGAAAAGGAGAGAGGAACGACCTCGAGGGGAGGAGCAGTCGAGCGTAGAGAGGGAGAGGACCCGGCGTGGAAACGAATCAAATCACGAATTCAAGATTTCGTGTAGCGCCACAAATCTTCGAAAAATTCGAAAAAATGGGAAATGGATGAGAAGGGAAGGAGAAGGCGAGGCGGCTGAGGGGCGAGAAGGAGGAGAGGGGGAAGGAGGCAGGCGTGCGGATCTTGGGATGGATGGAGAGAGATGCAGCTGTAGGTAGAATTCACACAGTTGGATAATTCAGATCGCGAGTCCTACACGTCCGTGGACGCGTCGGTTCGAAAAGCCAAGAAATATCCCAGAAAAATTATTCACTCCCGCACGCACATACGAGCCAGCACAGCAGGGGGAGGGAGGAGAGAGGATGGAGATGGATCACCATCGGGGCTCAGAGTAGGTGCCCTCCTTGCTGTGTCGGTTGCGCGCGCTGCTGGAGGAGGTGGAGGGCTGAGGGGCGTGGAGTCGCTGGATGGCGATGTCGGCCAGCATCGTGAAGGCCTCGTCCAGGTTGATCCCCTCCTTGGCGCTGCCATGGGCACACGACAATGACGATGACGGTGACGGCCCACGATCACGCGAGAGATCATCAGGAACACAAAGCCGTTGAAGGAGGAGAGCGTAGCGATGAACGTGGTACCTGACAAGGAGGTGGGGAATGTTGCCGTGCTTCTTGCACCACTCCTTGGCCTCGTCCTCGCTCACCTCGGGTTTGCCTGTTGACGTTGTCGTTGTTGTGCCGAATGGCGGTTGGTCACGATCAAGAGAGAGAGAGAGAGAGATCTAGGGGAAGGAAAGCATACGGCGTGGTTGGCCGCCCGGGTTCTGTGATCGGCACAGATCGACCTTGTTGCCCAACACGAGGAAGGGGAACTTGTCTGGGTCGTCCGGACCGGCGTGTATCAAAAACTGTGAGCCACCGCCGCCATCACCATCACCGCGAAGAGCACGACCCGCGCGTTAGGTCGACAACGAAGTGGGACAACAAAGCGTGAGAACGTGTGCGTGTGCATACCTCCTGCATCCATTGGTGCAGATTCTTAAATGACTGCGAACGAGAAGAGGCACGACGAGTGAATGAGTGAGTGAGTGTGAGTGAGTGAGCCAAGGATTGAAATAGAGGAGGTCATGTCACGCCACGGTATTAACAGTCCTGGCGACAGATCGTACCTCCTTATTGTTCACATCGTACACCTGATCGCACGACAGCATTTGTCAGTACAAGGTAATCGGCAGCGACAAGCTGCAAGGAGGGCACGTACAAGCACACAGCAATCGGAGCCTCGATAAAACGCCACCCCCAGGCTCTGAAATCGCTCTTGCCCCGCCGTATCCTGCAAACATAAGCAGCGTGTGACGATGACCAGCGACGCGTCAGCAGAGGCCTGTGACGACGACGATGACGTTTGCGTGTTGCGTGCAGTTGTGTGGCGCCTCCTATACCCATATCTGCAGTGTGACGTATCGGTCGTCCACCGAGAGGTCTTTCGTCGCAAAGTCTGACCCGATGGTGGATTTGTACCGCTCTCTGAACTCTCCCTTGCAGTACCTGTGCGCGCGGCTCACGTCAGCACCACCGCCGCCGTTGCCACACGCGCGCACTACGGAGAGGAGCAGAGAGAGGAGAGAGGCGCTGCAGCAGAGTTGACGGATGGTCGGGGTGTCACGCAACTGTCCAATGAGTGAAGTCTTGCCCACACTGCATGCCGCGCAAGGGGAGGATAGTCAGCAAGAAAATCAAATGCAATGAATTTTAATTTATTGTAAATATTAATTACACCCACAATGAGAAAAATTGGTAAAATAAACAAATAATTTTAATTGTGGTAAATAATTTTAATGTGGTTTGTGAGTAGAGGGGGGGGGGCGCGAATACCCGGATGAGCCGAGGAGGAGGACTTTGAGCAGGACGCATTTGCCGTCGGTGCCCAACGAGCGGATGAGCGCGTCGGTGTCCGCCGTCGCCAGTCGCACGCCCTCGTCCTCCTCTTCACGCGACTCGCACAGGCCCATGGTCTCTCCCGCTGCTGTACAACAAATACAATTTTTATTTTTATGATTTTACGCAAACAAAACGAAAACGAAAACGAAAACAAACGCAAGGGAACATGAAAAAGAAAACGAAATGAAAACGGAAATGTAAACGATATGAAATTTGGCTGGCCGAGCATGTCGCCGAGGTCGCTGCAGGAGAGATGCATGGAGGTGGTGGCAACCAGCATGCACTGGGCGGCGGTGGTCCGTGGCCTCCCGGCACTGCCCGAGGACCTGCGGCGCGCGCTCGTCGATTATATGCGACGGAGCGACCGCCTTACGCCCAACGCGCTCGCGCACCTCCTCCACCCGGCCCACCAGCGCACCGCCTGTACGCCCCTCCCGCGCACTCCACAACAACATCAACACAGCAACCGAGCGTCCCCTCGTAAATGTGTTTTTGTAAACACGCACACAAAACAGCAATTTATTTTTGTTTATTTAATAACTAAATTTAAAATAAATAAAAATAAATGCAGGGGAGGAGCTGGACCTGAGCGGATGCAGGAAGCTGTTGGTCGCCAAGGCCATCAAGGTGCTGGCCGACCTGCCCAACCTCACGGCGCTCGACCTGACGAACACGTCCATGGCGTTATCTGGCTTTAGTACTTGCTTTCATCATTGTGCGTGTGTGCGTGTGTGCGTGTGTGCGTGTGTGCGTGTGTGCGTGTGTGCGTGTGTGCGTGTGCGTTTGTGCATGTGCAACATGAGCTCATGGCTGATCCATCCCGCCCGACACAGAGCAAGTGGTGGCGCTGCCCAGGCTAAAGCGCCTGTGCCTGAACGGTTCGCAATGGGTTCGTACTACGCACGCACGCACAAGCATACTGTCTTACACATGTCGCGTGCCTAGGTCGGAGAAGCGTGCATGGCTCTGTTGCCGGCTCTGTCCTCTCTCGAGTCGCTCTCGCTGGCAGAGTGTCCCGAATATAAAGCCTACGCGCTCAGGCACTTGTGTGGCTTGACTAATCTACGCACCCTCGACCTCTCCCGCGCGACCAAGAGCTCTGTCACAGGAGAAGATTGTCAGCTGTTTGACATGCGGTTTCGCGACGCCTCGCTCGGCTTCCTCCAGCGCCTCACTCGGCTCGAGAGCCTCAGCGTCGTTGGGATGGGCACAGATGGTAGGCCACGCACGCATGCATGCCCATCAGACATGAAACTGACAATGTGCGCTCACGCCAGGCTCCTTTCTGAACAACCTCAATCACGCCACTCTCAAGAAGCTCGCGTTCAGCCACACAAGCAGCGGTACGCGCTTTCTCTCTATCTCCCCCTCTTGGGTCACGTTACGTGCGTGTTTGGCTGGTCACGCTCTGAGGACGCGTGCGCGTTGGATCACACCCAGATCTGCCCACACAGCAACTGCGCAGGCTGACCGGCCTCACAAGCCTCACCGTCCCGCATTGCCCTAGCGTCGTACTGAGCACGCCACCGTTCCACGGCGCTCTGTCTCGCCTGGTCGAGCTGCGCCTTCCTTCGGTCATCTTTGCCGCGTCGGCGTTTGCCGAGCTGCTCGCCGAGCTGCCGCTTCTCCGCCGTTTGTCGGTGTCGATGTCGGTCCTCCTTCTACGCGACGAGGTGAGCGACGAGCCCGCGATCGAGCGCTACGACGACCTCATGGCGTTTCCGCCTGACCTCGTCACTCTCGCCTTGCACCACTACCAAACGAGCGCTGGCGGAGTGCCCGCCACCTGGCACATCCACCGACCTCCCCCTCGACGACCAAAGCCCTCGCTACCACAAGGGCCGCTGGCGTCGTTCGTGAGCGATACACTCACGGCGTGCACCCTGCAGCGACTGGCCGAACTCCTCTCGGCTTCCTCGCCAAGACTCGCCGTGCTCAAGTTCAAGGGCGCCTATCCTCCAGGTACCCGCATCTCTTCATCACACGGCACACCGAACGACACACACGAGCGTCTGTACAGCAGCAACAACGACTCACAAAGCTGCACTCCTCGTGCGCGCTTGTTGTGACAGAGCTCGAGACGATGCTGTGCACGAGCGCATTGATGCAGCTGCGCAGCCTCCATACCATCCGATTGAACGATCACCATCTGTGCTGATCTCTGACGTCAATGCCTTCTTCCTGTGTGCATACCACAACACGAACCAACCGCATTGCGGTAGATCGGCTTTCCCTCTCGTGAGATGGCTGATTGACCTTTAAGGCTGTTGTTGCTACTACCAGGTTGCTGCGTGGGCAGATCTGGAGGTGGTCCAACGTGCACGTGTCCTCATGCAACCAACGCCTCTCTCTCTCTCCTCGTAAATCACTATTCTCTTTGTTGGGGTTCAGCCAGTAAAATAAATAAACAAAAAAAAAAATAAACAGAATAATAAATAAAACCAGACCTCTGTGGATGGAGCACTGGAGGCGCTACGCTGAGCTGCTTTGAGCGCCGGCGCTCATGCAGCGGACACCGGCTCGGCGACGGGGAGGAAGCGGAAGTGGAGCATATTCTCGAGACAGTCCAATCTGTACAGTCGGGGCGTGGTGTAGCCTGGGCGAGCAAGAGAGAAGCGAGAGAATAGAAGAAGAGATACGAGATAAGCGATCCATCATAACCGCGCTAAGGTGGGGACTGGTGACACCCGGGGGATGCAACTTGCTAACACCACTCAAGAAGTGTATCGTACCTTCACCGTACTCGGCCCGGCAAAGCGCGTGCGCGTCTATTGGGACCGTGACGTTCCTGCGCAATGCACCACAACACGACGAAGCGGCGGCGTCAGCAAGCACGACAAGTCATTTTAAGAGGAGGGAGGAGGAGAAGGATGCTCTCCCCCCTCGCGCGGTAACGCACTTGCCAAGCCACGAGCCAGTGCGAAGCGGAAAGATCTCATCCCATTTCCTCCTCGTTATCCTGCACGCGTAACGGGTTGAGACCACCTGGTGTGTGCGCTTGCGTGTGCAAAGGAGCAGCGGTTCGTCTCTGCATCAGGAGAGTTTTACCTCAGTGTGTAGTCGTCGTTGATGATCCAACTCTCATTAGTGTCCGACTGCTTCTTGACGGACCAAAGGAAGATATCGGCGTGCGGACCTAACAGCGCGATCACCACCGGTGAATATGCCAGTAGAGGCGCGCCGCACGCACGCGCGAGCGCGGGAGCTAGATAGATCTGACTTACCGTAGGGTCCGCCACTGCCTCGCGCCCACAGCTGAATGAGACCCCTGTTGTGAACGGAGAGACTCTGTGAGTGAGGATGTCTAGGACGGACTGCAACACACTACACCACACTCCCAGGCGAAATCAACAAAGGGAAAGCTCCATAGAGAGACCCTCACTCACCTCGCTGGGAAGTAGGCCACCTCGAGCTTGGGGTGCTTCCGGAAGATCGCCAGCACTTCCTCGACCTTTTCGTCCCCTTTGCTCAGCGCGTCCGGCACCGGATCACCACGGTCAGCGTTTGTGTGACCCAATGGCCGCCGGTGGCTATCTCCATGACAAGACCGCACACTCTGGGCAGCGCGGGGAGTCAGGCGTACCCGGATGAAGCATGGAGAAGTCAATGTCGTGGTCCCACGGATTGACCTCCTCGTCCCTGCATGCGCGCCGCCGTTCAAATAATAAAAAATGTAAGTTATGCGCAAGAGATGGATGCGTGCGTGGCGTGTGAGATGGGCGCCGGCGCTGGTGGTGGGCTGGTGGTGGCTCTTTGGTGGTGCGCACCTGACCACGTTCAGGAGGGTGGCAAAGTCGGGCCAGTAGGCGGCGTTGATGTCGTTGAGGGTGGTGATGATCTCGCGGGCGATCATGAGGTTGGTCTGGTAGTAGGAGTTGGAGACGGGGCACCACGAGTAGTAGTAGAGCTCGAGGAAGGTCCCGAGGCCGAACGTGGCGACGAGCGCCAGCTTGAAGCCCTTGCTCGCCATCTGGTGGTGAAAGATGCGATGGCCGAGCAGGGGGCGGAGCGAGCGAAAGATGGGTCGCGTCCGTATGAAGTTCAGGATGTAGCCCCGGCCCAGGAAGAGGCACAGGCCCAAGAGGAAGGCCATGAAGAAGACATTGAGGTCCTGGATGGGGCTCGTGTGTGCTCCCATCTCCAGAGCCGCGCAAAAAAGTCGAGATTTGAATTTCCACACTATTTTCCTTGCAACGAAATCGAAAAGAAATCATTTCCTTTTATCTAGACCTAGTTTAGTTCCTATTTGTTTTGGCGACTAGAACGGTCCAGCGACGCAGACGGCTGATGATCACACCCACGGGTTGGGGTATGATAGGCCTGAGTTGATCGATCCTTTTTTACGGGTACCAGTTCTTGTCGATGCCAACGCCGCACTCGTAGGTGGTGCCGTGGAACTGCTTGATGGAGGGTCGGCTCCAGCCGCCGAACGACCTGAAGTCGCTGTACGAAGGGTTGTTGTCGTAGTGCGCGCTGTGTATGGCGTCAAGTGCACGCATGCAACAAACAGGCGTCAGTGCCGAACGCTAATTGAGGGTTTGCGCGAGCGACAGCACAAGGGGCCAAAGGGGGGTGGGGGGCTACGTACTACCACAGGGGGAAGCGAGCAGCGCCGGCCCAGTCGCCAAAGATCGGGTTCCACTGCGAAGCAGACGAGTAGATGCCGATGTTGATGCCGTAGCCCAGCGCTCTGTTGATGCCTTCGGCCAAGAACGCCCTGCATTGCGAGTGGAACGTCAGCAATCCC
>CDFA01025270.1:76284-89840 GCA_000826305.1 Acanthamoeba healyi | reverse complement strand
CATGATGGGGTTCCACTGTGAAGCAGACGAGTAGATGCCGATGTTGATGCCGTAGCCGAGCGCTCTGTTGATGCCTTCGGCCAAGAACGCCCTGCATTGCGAGTGGAACGTCAGCAATCCCTCTCTCAAGCTCACTCGAGTGCGTGCGTGCGTGCGTAGGTGCGGGTGCGTCACGCACCTGTTGAAGCCCTGGTCGCGCCAGTACTGAGGGCCCTCGATGTCGAACCACACCATGCCGTACCTCACGCCGTGGGAGCGGAGGTAGTTGACGAGCTCGTCGACCTGGGCTGAGGCCGACTTGCCGCAACGCGGGCACGGGAACATGTAGACATCGACGTGAGCCATGCCGCCCGCCCAGGCGTTGGCCACAGTGGCAGCCGCGCGAGAGTCCGGCTGACCAACAGACTGGTAGGCCTACAAGTGTATCGACAGTGTCAGAGATTAAAAGCTCCACCCATCACTGCTGCCCGGGCCCGCCTGGCTGACTCTGGCCGTGGGCGGGTGAAGGAGGAGCGGCGCGCAAGGAGGAGGTTGGGGGGTATGTATGTGCGCACCCTGATGATACCGAAGCTGAAGCCGTTGTTGCGCAGGCACGTCCAACCGGCAGGCGTCACCGACTGTCGGAGACAAAACGAACGCGACGCATAAGGTCACCATCAGCTCGCAACGAGGGCGAGGGAGATAGAAGAGGAGGGAAGAGGCGGGAGGTAGTGTACAGAGGAGACGTCGACGCCGTAGGTGGCGTCAGCCTTGTGGGCGCCGCAGGCGATGGCCAGCAGAATCGCCGCAACGAGGAGGGGAAGGGACCACACACTGGTCATCTCTTTGTCACTTTATGGAGGGTTGAGGTGCGGGGGTAGGAAGATAGCAGAAGAGTGGTGGTACCTTTTATCCCAACAGTTCTGGTGTGAGGCAGCCGGGCGGAACTCGCCTTGGAGGGTACACACCGGCCAACCAAAACCAAATTTCCGCTTCTGCGGCCCGTCAAACTCGTCGTCTCCTTGTGCTTGTGGCACGCACGCCACTGCCGCTGTCCTGGCGAACCCTCGCACTAGCGTTCGCCCGCACACTCGTCGTGGTCGAGACTCATCAAACGAAGTTTATTGTGATCATCTCTTTGGGTGATGATGGACCATCGATCCCTTGATCATATTGACTTCCCGCTTAGTACCAGTTCTTGTCGAGGCCGACGCCGCACTCGTAGGAGGTGCCTTGGTACTGCTTGATGGCCGGTCGGCTCCAGCCGCCGAACGACCTGAAGTCGCCGAACGAAGGGCTGCCGTCGTAGTGCGCACTGTACGGCGTGAAGCGCATGCATGCAAACAGTTTGCGTCAGCGCCGAACGCTAGAGGGTTTGCTCGAGCGACAGCACGGGGTGGGAGGCTACGTACTACCACAAGGGGAAGCGAGCAGCGCCACTCCAGCTGCCCATGATGGGATCCCACTGCGAGGCGGACGAGTAGATGCCGATCCTCTCGCCGTACGCCAGAGCCTTGTTGATCGCCTCGGACAAGAACTCCCTGCACACAAGCGCACACTCGCACTAGTCAGTTGTGCGGAACTGGAACGCGCATGCACGAGTGATGACGGCGAGGAGCTGTGCCTGTTGAAGGCCTGGTCGCGCCAGTACTGCGGGCCCTCAATGTCGAACCAGATCATGCCGAACTTGACACTGTGCGAACGGAGGTAGCTGACGAGCTCCTCCACCTGCGTCGCGGCCGACTTGCCACAGCGCGGGCACGGGAACATGTAGACGTCGACGTGCTCCATACCGCCAGCCCAGGCGTTGGCCACTGTAATCATCACAAACAGACACGCGAGCGTTTTAGAGTCAAAGAGCGAAAGCGAAGACGAAACCATGCTACCAACGCGGCAAAGACTCGTGAGGCGCACCAGTGGCGGCAGCGCGAGAGTCAGGCTGACCACCAGACTCGTAGGCCTGCGTACAAAGTGAGGGGGAGTGTGGCACTGAGGCTTCCGCGGGAGAGAAGGCGAGAGGCAAGTCAAAAGCGGCGTGCAAGGTGCGTGCGTACCCTGACGATACCAAAGGTGAAGCCGTTGTTGCGCAGGCAATGCCAGCCGGCAGGCGACACCGACTGTGATGGGGAGGGAGGACAACGGCCAGGGTGTGAGTGTTTTTCATGCAATCCTTGAAGAGACAAAAGATTTTGGTTGGGGGGGGGGATGACTGTACCGAGGAGACGTCGGCGCCATAGGTGGCGTCGGCCTTGGGGGCGCAAGCCGCGATGGCTAGCAGAACCACAGCAAAGATGAACGACGTGCGGATCATGTTTTTACTCTGCAGATTCGAGAATAGGAGTTAAAAAAACCGGAACACTGCCGGGCGTGGCGAGCTTGCGTACCTTGAGTGCAGTGGCGAAACAAACAGCGTGGCCCAAACACGTTGGGGAGTGAGAGCAATTTCGGACCCTGGATTGGCCAGTAGCGCGTTCGCCAACTTAGGCCCAATGGTCGCGGTGCGCGAAACGCAAGAGAGAATCGCGCCTTGAGTTAAGGGGGCGGGCTGACCGAACCCACTCCAACAACACGCACCGGAAGCACTCGCTGTTCAGTAGTGTCTGTGTCCTCCCACGCGTGCCGCAGTGCAAAGATGAAGTGTGCCCTCTTCGCCCTGGTTATCTGCAGCCTTATCGCTGTGTCGTTCGCGACCTACGGCGTCGACGTCTCGCAGGAGACCCTCCCCTCCGCCTGGACCTGCCTCCAGCAGAACGGCTACTCCTTCGCCATCGTCCGTGTACGTCTCTTCCCCTTCCCTTGCTCCCCCCCCAAAGAGGGAACGCCAAATCTCTTCGCACGAATAAATCTCACGAGATTTGATGAGTGCGCGGAGCTAACCGGGACCTTCCGCGCTCGTTGACCTGCAGGCCTACCTCTCGACTGGTCAGGTGGACAGCGTTGGCCCGCACACCAGTACGCCCCCCTCTCACAACTCTCCCTTCCGTCTCGTCCAGTTTAGCTCCGCGCCGGCGGGGGGTTCCGGTTTTTTGTTTCGACGACCAAACGAACTAAACTGACGCCCGTCGTTCGCACACTACAGTCTACAATGCTTGGGCTGGTGGTATGTCGCACGTCGACGCCTACATGTTCCCGTGCCCGCAGTGCGGTACCGCCCCCTCTCTCTTAATTCCTCAGCCTTCTCGCAAGCTCCGATCTGAGACCACTTTTCTTATTACACGGTCGACCACAGGCAAGTCGGCCGCCACCCAGGTGCAGGAGGCCGTGCAGAACCTCCGCAACTACAACTGCCAGTACGGCATGTTCTGGTACGGCCCCGCGCCCCGCCCTCAGGCCGCGCCGCCTCGCGAGCCTGGATCCAGACTCACGCGTTCTCGATCGCGGGGATGTGCGCGCACTAGGTTCGACATTGAGGGCCCGCAGTACTGGAACGACGTTGCGTCGAACCAGGCGTGGCTGAGCGAGGCCGTCAACCAGGCCCTGTCGATGGGTCAGACCGTGGGCATCTACACTTCCCAGTACCAGTGGTCCTCCATCATGGGCTCTTGGTCGGGCGCCTCCCGCTTCCCTCTGTGGTAGTACGTTGTCCCCTCTCCTTGCAGCACGCTCAATGTCGCTTGTGTGTGCGCCGCTATCACTGTGTCGCTGACGCGGTGTTGTGTGCGTGTACGCCCGTACAGCGCGCACTACGACAACAACCCGTCGTTCTCGGACTTCTCCCCGTTCGGCGGCTGGGGCCAGCCCGCCATCAAGCAGTTCGTGGGCAACGCCGTCGTGTGCGGCGCTGGCGTGGACAAGAACTGGTACCCTTGAAGAACAAGGACGTGCAATCAAGTGCTGCCAACACGCACTTCAAATCAATAAAATCGTCCAATCGCTTTGTGGGCACGTCCGACCAACCAAATCACGTAAGACACAACTTACATCGCCAAACCTTCAAGCCAGCGAGAGATGCAGTGGATGACGTTTGCAACTGTGCTTGTGGCGCTGGTATGGGTGGGCGCCGTCGCGGGCCAAAGCGTGCAGTACGTGGGACGCGTGCAGCAGTCGGCGAGCGTAGGCGGCGCCGTCGAGTTCGAGTGGTCCAACGTCGAAATACACGTCTCGTACGTCACTCCCNNNNCCTCCGCCCTGCTCCACCCCCCTCCCCCCTCCCGGTTTTGTTCGCCGGGAAGACCAAAAGTTTGACGAGCACGAACCTGAACCTGCGCAGGTTCAAGGGCCGAGCGCTCGAAGCCTTCTTCGACAGCAACGAGAACGTGTTTGAGGTGTTTGTCGACGGCGTGTCGGTGGGCCTCGTCAACACCACGAGCGGCGTGCGCCAGTACACCGTCGCCAGCGGCCTCAGCACTGGTTTGTGTCCCCCCCCCCCAGCTCCGCTTCGTTCTTCATTCTTTGACGCGTGGTCCTCCCTGCGCGTGCAGGCGTGACCCACTCGGTGGTGCTGCGCAAGCGCACCGAGGCGCTGTTTGGCGTGGTGACCTTCCGCGGCTTCGCCGTGGCCGGCGCGTCAGAGGCCGAGAGCTTCTTCATCCCCGCCGTCAAGGTGGCGCGCGCGGATGGTGCTCGCGACAGCAGCCGCCGCATCGAGTTCGTGGGCGACTCCATCTCGTGCGGATACGGCATCGAAGGCCATCCGCCCTGCCCCTTCACCGCTGCCACCGAGAACAGCGGCCTGTGCGTTTGCTTGCAGCGCACGCGCGGACGCGAGGTGCATGGCTCACACACACTTTTTACCTCCGGTTTTCCAGGACCTACGGCTCGCTCATCGCCAAGAGCCTGAGCGCTGAGCTGCACCTCGAGTGCTGGAGCGGACGCGGCGTTGTCAGGAACTATGGCGACAAGAACATCACGTCGGCTGAGCCGTTCCCGTCGCTCTTCCCGCGCACCCTGCCCACCAGCATCGACTCGGCGTGGCACTTTGGCGTGTGGACTCCTCAGGTATCGCCTCATCGCGCCTATCATCTCCTCGTTCGTGTGCGGGAAGACAACTCACGCGCGCATGTGGCCTGCAGGCGGTGGTGATCAACCTGGGCACCAACGATTACTCCACACAGCCCGCTCCCCCGCAGGCCATCTTCGAAGAAGGTGAGGGAGCCTTCTCGTCACCGCCATCACGCCCACCGCCTCTCTTACATCGTCGTCGTCGTTGTGATGTCTTACGTCCTCGTTGCGCCGACACTGTGCAGGATATCAGAAGTTCGTGGAGTACATCTACAGCCAGTACAAGGGCAACCGCGAGACGCCGCACTTCTTCCTCGCGTGCGGGCCCATGATCTCGCAGCCGTGCTGCTCGTACGTCAAGAACGTCGTCGACAAGTGCGTACCCTCCTCCCCCTCCACCGCTTGGCACAACGCACTCACTGGCTAACGACACGACACACGACGACAACAGGGAGAAGGCCAAGGGCGTGAACATTACGTACATCGACATGCAGAACATCCTGGAGCCCGAGGACCACGGCTGTGCCGGCCATCCCTCGGTACCTCGTGTCCCATCGAACACGCCAATGGACGTTGCGACGTTCCCTCTCTTGCTGCCGCTGACACGATTGTGCGCATAACCACACACACACAGGTGAGCGGCCACAGGAAGATGGCGGGCGTTGCCGGACCGATCATCAAGTCCGCCATGGGCTGGTAGACGTCCCGCCAGTCCTCTCCTGCCGCGCCGGAACCGGAGAACGCCAAGCCCTGTGTGCGCACGCGCTCGCTGACTCGCTCGCTAGTTTCGTACCAGTAGAGAGTTTATTGCTTCTTCACGCTTGCACGTTGGCCGTACCGACAAAGCGTCGCACGCGCTGCAAGAGCTCTGCCTTGACCGGTGCTGGCACGGCCGCTGTGTGTGAGAGAGGAGATGTGTCCATGATGAGAACAGTGCGAAGCTCACGTTGGGAGGCAAGGGGCAGAGCGCACCTCGGCCCTTGGGTGTGATTTCCTCGACCAGCTCCTCCACGTTGACCTTATCGACGCCCTTTTGTCGGATGATCTCTGCAGCAACGCGACGTCAACGTGAGCGATCACAAGCTTGCAGGCTTGGGCGCTGATGAGCGGCGATCACTCCCACTCCTTGCCGCGTGTGCGTGTGCTCAGGCGATCACATGTTCGAGCTGTGTTGCGCGGTGTGTCGTGTGCGCGTGTGCCGTGCAATCGGCGGAGGGGCAGCGTTTGTGTGTACCTCGGCAGTAGCCCTTCATCTCGTCTCGCCAGCCGCACTGCACCAGCTTTGTTCGCAGCATCTCCTTGAGCCTGGTCGCCCGTACCACCACAGCGATGTCAGCGCCAAACCACACCTGCGGCAGGCGCCTGCCAAGTAAAGGGGGGCGGTGGTGGTGGGCAAGGCGCACGTACTTTTCCTTCTCGCCCGACTCGACCAGCTTCTGGTTGATCGCTGCCCTCACCTGTGCCCTACGGGAGCGGTACGCGACGTGACATTTAATTGATAAAACAAATCATTTATTAAAAAGCGCTCCTCTCCTAGGGTTCAGAACTGATCACTGAAGGGGTCGTCCGAGAACGTACTCGGTCATAGCCATGATTTTTTTTGAATAAAATTGCCTGGTGCGCTGTCGATGTCGAGATGATGTAGAATTCAGAGACAAAAATAAAAGGTTAGGAAAATAAACGGAAATTATATTTGCGGACGTACCGCAAAAGCGTCCGGCCATGCAACACCAGCATTCGCCTCGCGTGTTGCGGAGGACCATCACCACGTTCTACACTTGGGTCCCGCGGGTAGCGAAGCACCAACCAGGAGCGAAGAGTGACTGCTTTGTGCGCTCAAAGCCTGTGTGTCCGGAGAGCGCCCTGTTCTCTTTGCCCAAGCCACGCCAACACACACCAACCCGAACGCCCGCACAGCATGGTGTACGGAGCTGACTTCGAGACAGGCCTGTGCGAATGCTGCTCCGACTGCGACACCTGTACACCCGTCTTCACACCACGACGGTCTTTGCCTTTATCTCGGACCTGTGGTCTAACCTTCTCTGGCTGGCTGGCTGCCTTGCTCCGTTGCCTCCTCCGCCACAGGCCTGTGTTCGTTCTGTTGTCCGTGTATCCAGTTCGGACGCAACGTTGAGGCGCACGACAGCACCCTCCCGTGCGCGGGCTGTTTCCTGTGCGGCCTCACCTGCCTCGTTTGCACCTGGTGGTGGCCGGTGTCTAGCGGCATCGGACCGTCGTGCCTCATCCTCCAAAACCGCATCAACATCCGCCGCGAGCTCGACTACAGGGTACGCACGCCACACCTCTATCGTTCTCACTCCGCTTGCCTCCAAGCGTTTGTTGCATGCAACGCTCTCGTGTGCGCTCGGAGTTAAATCGAACTGTGCGTTTGTGCGCTCGTCACAGAGGGACGACTGCGTCGACTTCATGAAGGTGGTCTGCTGCACCCTGTGCGTCATCGCCCAGGACGGCCGCGAGCTCAAGAACCGAGGCAGGGGGCGATGAGACTTCCAGTCAAGCGCCTTATAAACTAGACGTGGAACGGTGGTGTAGTGGGAGCATATCGCCATGCTAAGGCGAAGGCGCGAGTTCGACCCTTGCTCGTTCTACTTTTGCGTCACACGCACAACATCAAGATGTGTTGTCCTGGCTGCAGTGCGTGCTGTAGAAGGGCAAGATCAGCGAGCGCCATGCAACCTTGCTCCTCGGTAGGCGCCCACGCACAGCTCGGCAGCTTGCCAACAGAGTGTGAAAAAAAATTGCGTCGCCGAGTGGCCCATTCTCGATTCATCCCTCTCGTGCTGTCGCCTGCCCACCACGCTACCGACTCGCCCCTCTGACACCTGCACCTGCATCGTGTTACATGAAGCCACGCACGACTTGGTGTTGTGGAGTCTCTGGCTGACTGAGATCGTTGGTGTATTAATACATCATCAAGCAACATTGCTCGTGGTGACCTGGCTGCAATGCGCGCTGCAGAAGGGCAGGATCAGCTTGCGCCATACGACCTTGCCCTCGGGCGGCGATAACGGCGTCGAGTCCTGCGTAGGCTCATCCGGTCTCGCCGGGCCGGCGTTGCCATTGGCGCCCAAGGCGCCCTGGCCAGTGTCGTTGGGGTCGCGCCCATCCTGGTCCCGCTGCTGGGCGGCGTCGCTGCTGGCATGGGCATCGCCGCCTTCGGTGGCAGTGCCGCCGTCTTCAGTTCGTTCTTCTTCAAAGTAGACGAGATACCGCTCGATCATCTCCTCCACCGAGCCAAAGCCGGGCGGGCTTGCCGCTGGCGAGAGTATTGACAGCAGCGAAGCCGAAGCGAGCGCATTCGTCTCCGGCGTAGGCGTCATCGCCGCTGTTGTCGTGGGCGATGATGACGCCGATGGCGACGATGGCGGAGGTAAAGACGTCGAATATCGAGACGTGCGGAGATAGAGGGGGAACTTCCACACGACCCTGCCCTTGCCCCAGAACTGCTGTTCGCACTCGGGCCGGACGCAGGTGTTGCGACGCTCGTACATCCGCGCGACGATCTCCTGCGGCAACAGTTCGCGCCGTTCCTCGCTCGCCTTCTCGGCTGCCTCGATCTTACGCCTGGCCTTGGCTTTGGCCTGGCTCCGCGTGTCTCTCTTCCTCTCCTTTCGTTTCCCTTTTCGCTTGTCCTTTAGCTTCTTCGTCTTCGTTTTCGACGTCGTGGTCGTTGTTGTGGTCGTGGCCGCCGGCTCGCTCTCTATCGTGTGATCGCGCATACATTCAGCTTCTGATCTGTCTTCGTTGTCGTTGTCTTGATGCATGCCACCGACGCCGTCGCCCTCGGCTGTCCGATCGAGCGACCGTCGCTTCTTCGCCTTCTTTGTCTTATTGCTCTTGCTCTTCTTGCTGTTCAGTTCTGTCTGCGCCTGAGGTTCGCCGCTCTCTCGCCGACCCTCGTTCCGCTCCCAAGGGTGTCGCCCAAACAGGCCCTCTTCCCAACACTTGGCCAAACTGGAGAAGGAGAGCCAGCGCCAGTGTCAGTACAACGCGACGCACACACGCACATGCACAAGGCTGGCGAACGAACCACTGATTGAAGAGCGTGGGGACGACAAACTCCACCTCCCTCCTCCCAAAGTACATCGGGTTCTTGGTGACGGCAAGGAGATGCGCAAACGCCGCCACGTCGCCTGGGGAGGAAAGCGAGAAGAGGAAGAGGGTGAGGATGAGAGCGACAAGATCAGAACAATGAAGCTGTGTTGCCACGCACCCTGGCACGCAGAACGGAGATACAGACAGGCAGAGGTAGTCAAGTTCCGCTCGTAGATACCGTTGGCGCCGGTGGCCAAGCAATTGGCCAGGTTGTACTGCGCGATCACATAGCCTGATGCAATGCAGTGCAATGTAGGTGAGAAAAAGCAGAGCATGCTTAGCTTTGAAGACAAAGACGGCTGCACTCACCGCGATCGGCAGCAAGCTTGAAGAGGCTCAGCGCCTTGTCGATGTTGAGTACCACGCCCTGCCCGCGGTAATAGCACAGCCCTGCGGTCGACCCAAAGAAACGGCGCGTTGTGAGTGGTCTGATCACGTCAGTTGGAGGGATAGGCGTTCGAGTGCCTCTGCTGCGAGAAGAGGAAGAGAAGTGCGTACCGAGAGAATTGATGCCGTTGACGTGTCCCATGTCAGCTGCGCGTTGGAAGAGCTGCGCGGCCACACTGAGGTCTTGCTCAATGCCCTGTCCGTTGTAGTAACACAGGCCTAGGTTATACGACGCTATCCTCTCCCACCGCGGCTTGATCTTGATCGACCCTCGCCACGGCACGACAGTCTGCTTCGTCTTCGTCTTGGCCTTCGCATCGTCCAGCGATCGAGTGCGTGCGCGTGACGCGCCGTTGGCGTCGATATCGACCACCAGCGGGCTCACGTAACGCTTGTATGTCTGAACGGCCTTGGCCCAGTCCATCTCGTACGTGCGCTGTCTCGTGGTCCTGTCGCCTACGTCGCCGTGGCCCATCCCCAGTCGCGCCGCTGTGTTAACGTCGAGCTGGAGCGTGGCGAGCCGCACTCGCTGAATGGCGGCGATGACCTGCTGGAACTCGGCTTCGGTGATCTCTTCGTCCTCATCGTCGTCGTCGTCGCTGCCCCACTCGCCCTCCTCATCATCGACGGCAGCCCGGCGATCGGCATCGTCCGGCGCCTGCGCTCGGTCTGCCTCGGTGTGCTGCTGCCCACTGTTCTCGCCGTTACTGCCGCTGCTGTCCACTCCCGCCGCCGCCGCTGCATCAGGCCATGACAGCGCGCTCATCGGCGGGCTATCCTCGCTGCACAGCTGCTCGTCCGTTTTCCTCTTCTTCGTCTTCTTCTCGTTCGTCTTCGTTTTCCTCTTCTTCGTCTTCTTCTGCTTCTTTGTCTTCTCTTCCTCCTCCACACTATCAACCTTCCCCGTCTCTCTTCCCCTGTGCTTCTTCTTCTTCTTTTCGCTCTTCATCGACTTGGCCTCACTCTCGCCATCGTCATCGTCGCCGTTCTCGTGTTCCTCCTCCTCCAGCTCCTTCATCGCTCGCTTGTTCTTCTTGGCGTCGCTGTGCGTCTGGCCTCCGCTTCGGTCCTTGTCGCCAGTAGTCGCGGCTTCCGGATCGTCAGTCATGCCGACGGGCTTGCACGTGACCTCGCCGGGCTCAAGGGCCATCAGACATTGCAGGTCCCATCGCGCCGGCAGATGTCTCGCCTCATGCGCGGCACCTGCATGTGTGCGTGCGTGCGTGTGGGTGTCACGCGTGATCGTCAGCGCTGGACAACTGTGGCGGCATCAAGGCGCGCAGACACAGATCGTACGGCGGAGCAGCTGGATGCCGCGGAGCGGGTCGTGCGGCAGGCCCATGCCAAACACCAGACGGCGGCCGCGATCGTACATGGTGTCCCAGTACTCGGACTCCTTGGCCTGCAGCGCACGCCGCCACTCCCTCCGCTCCTCCCTACGCTTCCTCTTCCGCAGCTTCTCTTCGCCGTCCTCCACCTCCCTCTTCATGCTCTTGCCAGCGCCGGGCCCCACCTTCGCCCTGGTCACGGTCGCGGTCTCGGTGCCTTCCGACGTCGTGGTCACGACGAGCATGCTTGAAGCCTCAGTGGCCGTCGTGTGCGCCTCCACCTCCATCTCCATCTCCTGCACCGGTGACGGCCAGGCTGACGATCACGATGCCGATTTAATTCTAATTAGATCAACTAAAATAATAATAAAAATGCAAAGAAAAAGATCTTGCTTGGATTGGAGGGCGCACCTTACAAACCAGACCAGAAGAAGCCTTCTCTCTTTTTTTAATGGAACAGGCAAGATGAACCAAAGACCTTAGATAGTTGAAGGAGCTGCAAGCTTTCTCACCACAGAAGAAAAAATAAAAATAAGAATGACACACAAAAATTTAATGTATTTGCGGAATGCCATTAAAAAATGTCGACGAGCGACTGACATTTGTCAGGATCATCATCTGGATGAGGTGACATCGTGGGCGAACGTGTGCGCGTGCGCGTACCTTGTAGGCGGTGTAGTCGAGGATGGTGACGCCGATGGACGAGAGGCCGAGGAAGCGCACCGGACGCTGATCCTTGGCGCGGTCCCAGTAGCCGTAGTACGGGTTGCTGGGATCGCTCGTCCCTGCGAACCACCACTTGTCGCACATCTGTCCTCTCAGCACCTGAGAGCGCGAGCGTGCAAGACACGTGTTAGATACAAGCCTCTCAACATGCAGCCAGTTCAGAGAGTGCGCTCGTAGATCTAGATCTAACTCGTGTCTTGCACGCTCGAAGTGCCTCGTACCTCGGTGGTGTTGTAGCGAGTGTTCTTGAGCCAGTCGGGCGTGGGAGCCGGGATGTCAGCAAAGTAGCAGCACCTGTCCTCCTTGATGGGGAAGGTAGGGCTGGCATGCGACACATGCACATGCACCACGTACGTGCCAGGGGTGAGACAAGACTTAAAACTTGGAGTCGCTCGACGAGTCGCTCGACGAGTCGAGAGGCGAACGAACCTGATGAAGTAGGCGCCCTTGGGTGTCATCAGGAACGAGCACGTCTCGTTGTACAGGCCTTGCTCTCCACCGCCGCTGCCGTCAAAGAGCGGAATGCACCAGCCAAAGTAGTCCGCTCTCGCCCGCTGCGAGGTGTAGTCGTAGTAGAGGACTCCCTTCTTCACAAAGTCCTTGCCCTGTCGCGCGCCACCATCACATACGCACACACCACAACACCAGGCAAGTCAGATATTCATTTGCTCGAGCCACATTGCGTTGATCAGCCCCTCAGCAAGGCGGTCTTGATCACAGCGACATGGACGTACGTAGTCTGGCACGAGCACGTCAAAGGCAGCCGTGAACTGCGGGGTGAGGGTAGTGGGTGGTGTGTGTGTTGTTTTCGTGTCAACACTCGAGCTTTCAAGAGACACAACGATGACAGAGGCTGGGAGAGGGCAGTGACCTGGTCGGGCCATATGGGGTACTGCGGAGCGTCTTCTGCCCTCACGACTGCGATGGAGAAGAGGCAGCCGAAGAAGAAAACCGCACAGACCAGCAACGACGGAGCGCCCATGACTGCCTGCACGCCCGAACTGGTCACAAAAGCACATTGCTGGGGAACCGGGGGGGGGGGCAAGTACCACGATCTTGACCGAAGGGGATGACAGGGGGTATGGCCAGGTCAAGGTCTAGGTGTTTCGGCAAGAGGGCGCGAAGATAGCGGCGAGAAGAATACGCGGACGAGAAAGAAACAGCGTCGACAAAAAATCCAAGGGTCAAAATGTTGGCGAGTGTTTAGCGTGGAGCGATGGTGTAATTGGAAGCACGACGCGGAGCCTTCGCGTAGGTGCGAGTTCAAACCTTGCTCTTTCTACTTTTAGGGAGTGTAATGGTCTTCCAGACTTGGAAACTGCAGATTACTGCCTGTCTGGAATAAAGTCCTGGAGGACCAGGCTGGCCACACCAGGCAAGGCTGAGGGCTGTTGTGACAACCCCAAAAAACCTGAAGTCTACAAAAATAAGCGTAATTACGATAATTACGCTTGCAATACAGTGGCTTTTTTAGCCTTTTTTTTTGTAGCTGGGCCAACCTCGAAGGAGGGGGCTCCCAAGTTCGCTTTTTTCGATTCATTCCAATTCGAACAAAGGATACGAGGTGGGGAAAGGCAGAGATTTTCATCGAGCTAGCAAATGGACGCGCAAGTGCAGCGCATGACGAATGCGTTGACACTTGCTCGCACCGCCGTAGATGCCGACCGCAACGCCGAGTACGTCTCTGCCCTATGGAAGTACAAAGAGGTACACCTCCCCCCCCCTTGCCGTCGTCTTCGTTCTTTGACCCCCCCCCTTCGCGTTCGTGTTTATATTTTAATTTTTAAATAGTGCAGTAAATAAGTTGAACAGAGGGAGAGGACAAGAGTATTTGTTTTTGGTTTTACTTATAAAAATAACAATAAATGTTATAACTGTACAGTTGGTGTTGGCGTTGGAGGCGGAGCTGCCGAGCCTGCCGGCCGAGGTGCGACCAGCAGCGACCGAGCGCATCGCGCGATACCGTGCACGCGCCGTCGCGCTCGAGAAATGCATCCCGTACCCGTTCTCTCCTCTTGCGGTGGGCGTGGGCGTGGGCGTGGGCGTGGGCGTGGGCGTGGGCGTGGGCGTGGGCGTGGG